>APFE031074845.1:287601-309965 GCA_000404065.3 Pinus taeda
AATTCATTTATCTAAAATACTATTGGTCTAATTCTTTCACTTCTTATTATTTAATGATGGCAGAAGTACTTCATTATTAATTTATATTGTACAATTTAATGTACAGCTTCCACTGTAATATGACAGATGTACTCTATCACTAATATAATTTATATTGTACGAGTCTCCACCTTGTTTCTACAGTAAGACCTCTAAATCATGCACATATCCTAACCACGTGTAATATTAGATCGCCCAAAGGGTAAAGGGTGTAATATTAGATCGCCCAAAAGGTAAAGGGTTATCGCACGGATTCTAAACATCATAATAAATACTTGGAAAGGCCTAGACCGCTCTCGGATCTATATCACCTCTGTCTCATACCTTATAGGGCCATCTTCACAACCGTAAACCATTTCTATTCGGAGATAGGAATGAATTGCATGGAACACTATAAATTTTATACTATATATGTGCATCCTGCACCAAAGAAAATATTTCGAACCTATCAGCTCAAACCAATAAAGACACTTAAAAAAAAACCCTTTGCTTCCATTTGGTATTCGAATCGAAAATATGAATTGACTTGCATTTATTACTAAATCGACTTGCATTTATTACTAAATTACAAAAGGTGTTGAACGCTAATTAGTTATTGACCCATTCGAAGTAGTAATATTTCTAACTCGCATTTTTATGCCTCTCACAAAATATATTTATTTACTAATAATAGATTATCATTGGTATATTGTGATATAGATTGTTACCCGGATTGAGTAATTGCTTTCGCTAGCAACTACTTTTACATATTATACGTGATGAAGAATATACATGAAAATTTCATATTGTGTGTCACAACGTTTAGATTTTTAAAAATATATTATTATAAATATTCTTTATCCATTTTATTATATAACTTTCTTTGATGTTCGTATTTGGTTTTTTCGCTACAAATAAATATATTTCTAGTTCTCTAATCTCTTAAAAAAATAATTTTTATCATTAGTTGTACTTAGAAAAAAATGTTGCTATTATCCCATTTAAGTGTTGTAGATTTAATCTAGACTCTCAAATTTACATGCTTGTGGGTTATCTTAATAATATCCATATCACTCAAATTATCATGGATTAATTTCCATCATAGAGAAATTTGTTTACTTTAATTTAATTATATTTAGACTAAATGACGGGTACTCGCTACTATGTAGCACTTGTTCATTAGTTGTTTTCATTTGAATGGTGGCATTTACAAAGGTTAATCGTTCGCAGTTCAGCCCAAGCTTAGTTAAAGAGCAACTCTTTTTTCACGCCCATTCACATTTTGTACCAAGTAAGTCACATTGCTCCTTGTTGAAAGTTAATTGTTGCTAACATGGCAACGAGTAAAGAAATGTATAAAAAATGACTACAAAACAACTAGAGGATCCCTTAATTAATACTCTAGTTGGAATAGAAGATACCCATCCAAAGAATGTCAATATACAAGAGCATAGAGCCAAATTTGAAGCAAATTTCCAGCTAGATACAATTGAATTCAACTTATAGGGTTTCATACTTATTAAAGTTGTTCTTCGACTTACTCATTTCAACCTTGATACCATAATTTTCCTAGCTAGCCATTAAGAATCAGCTAGTAAAAATATTTTTTCCCCTCTAAGTGGTCAAGTTTTTCTTCTAATACCTCTTCAAATTATAGGAAAAATGTTAGGATTACTAATTGTTAGGAGAAAGATCAAAGATGATAAATGCACCAAGAATTTTTCTGTTTGGTAGAGGCAAAAAATCTATAGTTTCTAAAAAATATCTTGGAAACTTCGAATCGAATTCTTGAAGTAAAAATGCCCTTAAATAGTAAGATTTTAAAGCCTTAATTTCAAGTCATGTTCTCTCTACTTGTTGTTATATTGGGTCATTCATATGCACTAAGATGGATGAAGTCACTTTAATGTGTTTGCAGGAAATATTGGAAATCCTCATGAATTGAGGCTAAAATTTCTTGATTATTTAATTGAAAATATACATTTTCATCTAAGTACTACTCATTCATTCACAACTATTTTGATATACTACCTATGTTATTCACTTGGTCCTTTTCAACTATCATACTTCTTTTTAGGTCATGGATTAGAATTGGATACTTTAGATTTATATCAAAGGGAGAAAATTGTAGATAAATGGACATATATTTTATATCCGGGAAAATCTTAGGGAAACTATGTTGAATATGCCAATATCTTTCTTGTACAACTTCATGTGAAGTTCTGAAATTAAATTCCTAAAAGAATGCCTAATGAGTATAAAAGAGTTTTGCGGTTAAGTAAGGAAACCGAGATAAGAGACTAGTATCTTTTTTGAAACCATACTATTATGAGAATTTGTGGGTTTGAAGGTGAACCCTATTGTCTACCCAACTTTATCACCCCTCAACTCTTTGCTATGGAAGTGGTCAAGAAAGGGTTAGTGGTAGATGAAACCCGCTTTCTTTTGAAAAATAAGAAATTCACGATATCAATGCCATACGAGATTTTCTCTCTTATGTTAAAAAACCAAAGTGCTTATGAAATCATTGAAAGGGGACTAAATTAATATGGATTGCAAAAATATTTATCTTTCTTATACAACTTCATGTTAATTTCTGAAATTAAATTCCTAAAAGAATGCCTTAGGAGTATAAAAGAGTTTTGCGGTTAAGTAAGGAAATTAAGATAAGGGACTAGTATCTTTTTTGAAACCATATAAATATGAGAATTTATGGGTTTGAAGGTGAACCCTATTGTTTACCAAACTTTATCACTCCTCAACTCTTTGCTATGGAAGTGGTCAAGAAAGGGTTAGTGGTAGATGAAACCCGCTTTCTTTTGAAAAATAAGAAATTCATGATATCAATGCCATATGAGATTTTGTCTCTTATGTTAAAAAACCAAAGTGCTTATGAAATCATTGAAAGGGGACTAAATTAATATGGATTGCAAAAATATTTCGCTTGCAAATATGACCCATTTCATGTGATAACAAAATAAGAAAAAAAGATTGGATTGTTTACTTATGAGGATCTTTCTAACCCTACAATTGAAATGAAAGCTAATAATGGCCGTTGGATTGAGAATGGCAGTGAATAGGGAAGAGATAAGAATTTAGAACTAATTATAGCAGTTGCTTCCCATATGGAAGGGGACTCTAAAACATTAGAATCTACAAAAAGTGTAGTAGCATATAGCCTAACATATAGTGTTGTTGAATAGATGGAAAAAACAATGATTAGGATGTCTTCTATAAGCAACAGCATGCAACAACCCCAACATAAAAGGGAAGCAACAAAGATAAGTACCAGTGAACAGAATAGAAACAAAAAGGACAACATAAATTATGATGATAGTTCCTTTGAAGAAGTAAATGAATAATTAACTAGTAAGGTTTAAGACCTTCCAAAGGAAACTTGGTCAAAGGTTCACATAGGCCCTGCCATATTTGTGACAACTAGTGCAACAACTGAAAAATCATCAAAGGGTAAAGCAAAGGAAGTTGTAGTAATGGAAAATGAAGTCACAGTTCCATCAGAATAAATCTATGGTAGTTATTCCTACTATCTTTCCTGCTGCTAACAAAATTGCAAGACATAGGTTTTTGTCATCAACTGATTTTGACAAAAATACCTTCAACCTAATAATGGTCCAACCAGAGATGAAAATAAGAAATGAGATAATTGGTTCTAGGACTACATCAGTCAAAGTGTGCCTTAATTAAATTAATGTAGGGGATATGGTGGAATAACAAATAAAGAACAAAAGATATGGTAGCTAAGAGGCTAATACAATCCAAAACTAATGTAAAGAGGTTACAAGCACTTTTAAGCAAGTTGGATACACAGTTGAATACTTCCAAGGTAATAGTTCAAACAAAGGGAAACAAGATAAAGGAGTTTGAAAGTTATATAATTAGCCTATCAGGTAGCCCCCATAACTATAATAGCACCAAATTATTATTAGAATCTAAAGAGAAAGAAATTTGTAGCATGAAGGTGATGTACAAATATGCTAATTTCAAGTTCTCATATTTTATTGCAAATTATCAGGGTTAGGATGTGACAAAAAAAAAATATAGGAATTGCAAAGAAACATAAATCCCATATAGAAAATTTGCAGAAAGAAAAGGTGGGTCAAATGATTGAGTTCCAAACCAAGGAAAAACAATATCAAGATAAAATAAATGAATACGGGACCAAGGTGGACTCATTTCTCAAATAGGATGCAATTGAATAGATAGACAATAGTTCTCATAGATTAAGATGATTTAAGCTAAAAGTTGTTGAATCATAGGAACAAGTAATCATTCTACATCAAGAGAAGCAACAGTTATAATTAACTTGGTCTATTGCATGTGAGAATAAGAATAATGTTATTGAAGCAGTTCAATCAATCTTGAAGGAAAAAGGAAAGGAACTACGATATTTGAGAGATTTTATGGATATGAGACTTTAGGAAGAGGTACCTTAACAAACACGAAAAGGAAAATGTGGGAAATGATCAATGATAGAATTAATGAGACAAAGCCTTATGTAAATTTGATGCATTATTGTGATTTTGATATATTTTCAATGCTCATTTGGACATGAAAGATATAGCTTCTTCCATCGAAGATAAGATGAGAGAGGTTGATCAAATAATTCAATGCTTAAATTCTATTACAGATGAAGCGATATATTATTTAGGTTTTCCCATCAAATCAAAATGTATTCTACTATTGTTGTTTGTTAAAGAAAAGAAAAGGTTCATGGACGATATAGAAAAAGAAAACATTCAAGCCTAGTTGGATAAGGATAGGACAAGCCATAAATATGTGAGAACTGGAGAAATAATTTAGACATGCGACTCCTAACTCTACAATTCAATGAAAAATCCAAGAATAGGACTAAAGGTCAAAAGATAAGGTTTCCTATGATAAAGGGATTAGTGGATATGATTTTGGATAAGGTTTGTCTTCACGAATAGGAATGAAATGTGCACTTGTGGATAACATGGATAGGGATAAGGAAGTGCACATTATTGGATAAGAAAGAACCATGTCTTACTCTGTCAATGCCTAATCAATGTCACGTGTCACCCTAAAGTGGCAACACCTACTAAAATAAATGTGAAATAAACATACTATAAATAGTAGATGCTAAAAATAGCAGGATAACCTAAAGGGTGGGAAATGTAGTAGCAATGGTTACGTAATGTGCATGTTACACCAACAATCTCAAGGTTGTCTTCATTGGATGACCATGAGACAAGTAGGTTTCAAATTGAATTACTTTATAAGCACTCTTCCAGATAACATCACAAAATGGAAAGTTTTTGAATGAGATGAGCAAATCATTTGAATTTCTATTGAATTAAGAGACTTTAAAAGATTCAACCATAGATAATGAAGACAAATTAAGTTGAAAAGAGGCAAAAAAAGAATTTGTTGAAACAAAACAACATATTGTTCCTAAAGGAATTTACTTGATTTGTAGAAAAAATTCAGAAGATCATCAAATATAAAAGTTAATAGTTCTACTATAGGCCATTAGATGATCAATATAAAAACTGAAGAAAACCACAAGAATGTGAATCTTGGTATAGGATGTTCTAAAAAAGAAAAATAAATTTGCATCAAAATTTTCTGGACATACTAGGATATGTCTGCATGCTAGTTGTAGATTCACCTCTTTGTTTGTGCCAAGGTTGACTAGCTTCGTTTTAGAGGGGGTTTTTCTTATATGAGTATTTGAACTCACCTCTATGTTTGTATCATCCTGGGTATCCTCTTTCTTGGAAACAACTTTGTTATAGGTAGTCATAATCTTAATATTCATAAGTGAGTTCACATTATCACCTGCTTCGTTTGTTAATTCATTTCACCTAGTAAAAATAGAACCATAACCAATGAAATTGCGTGAGCCATGAAAATTCCTTCCAGCGAAAAACCTTTTTGTGCTCCAACCTGCTTCATGTGAAAATAATAAAAATATCCATTGATTTGGGCCAAGTTAGATGAATTTCTCACTATAACATTAACAATTATGAAAGGCATGGGAATAAACTTTTGTTTCCTCTTCCCTAAAAAAAAAATAGACCATACTTTGTATCGTCTACATAATTCGACAACAATAAATATGTCACATGAAATGGGGAAGAATGAATGGTTTCTCTTCAAACCCAAAATGTCTTATGCATGTGAATTTATCCTCAAATACATGTATTCCTTTTCCATTAGGAAATTTTATTACCATTTCGATGAGTACGTCTACCTCCATCCTTGTAAGCATTCACCTAAACACATGAACTAGTGATTCTAAAATTGATAAAAACGATGTGTTCTCGTGTATTTCAATACTATAGGATATGAATAATTAACGATAGGTTTTAACC
Organism: Pinus taeda; assembly: GCA_000404065.3. Taxonomy (NCBI): domain Eukaryota; kingdom Viridiplantae; phylum Streptophyta; class Pinopsida; order Pinales; family Pinaceae; genus Pinus; species Pinus taeda. Next base: position 293,976 of record APFE031074845.1, read on the forward strand.
CTGTATAATTGATTGTTGCAAACATATGAGGAATAAAACAAAAAAATATGTAATGGAAAAGATGGACATTAACACAAAGATTTTATTTTGGAAATCCAAACCAGGAAAAATAACAAGATTTTTCAATATATATTCTTATATACAATATTACAATACAACATATATCCTAAGACATCCATAAACTACAAATCCATTTACCATGGATTACAATACAACTGTAGTTCCTTAAACTAGAACTACAAAACCACCATGCACGACAAAACTGCTAAAGGCAAAAATCATGTGCCAAAACCACCAAAGATGGACACAAAAACTGCCCAATTTTTTCTTTTTTTGGGGGTGGGGAGCATTTGGACAGGGGGGGTGTTGCTCCTAAACCCCCACATAAGGGGGGCTTCAACCCCACCCTAACCCTCCCTCCACCACAACTATGCCCAATGCAACATACAATACATGGGGGTAGTTGTGTAAATGATATGACACATACCCAACATTATTCCAGTTGTTGTTTTCTTTACACATAGGGGCCGCAAGAGTACATGATTAATAATCTAGGTAAATAATGCCCATTGTTTCTCTACACCAAGAGAATGTCTTAGTGATCAAATATTTTGTTACTGAACTTGCAACATTCTTTGAAGTGTCCAACTTCACCAACAAACTCCTTCTTTTATTCAACCATATCTGTCACAAAGTGATGCTAAATATCAATATGCTTTGTCTTAAAATAGTACATTGTGTTCTTTACAAGGTAGCTTGCTCTTTGAGTATCACAATCTATCCTTATAGCACACTGGACCAACCTAATGCTACATATTGAATCTCTGCAATATTGGCTTAACATACTTCCTTTGATATACTAGAGTTTTATGTTTGTGTGATGCAGGCAAGTTCCCTTTGAGGACAAAGGCAACCCCTCTAGCCCTAGAGTGGGTCTAGTCACAGCAAAGACAATACCAAAGCAAATTTCCTAAGAAAGTTGATGTCATAAAGGCCTACCTTCAAATCCTCATTTGATGAGTGTTGTTCCAACTCTCATTCTTCTAGTCACTTCTGTACCTGCAAACAACATACAAAGAACATCAACGAACATAATAGAGTACGACAAAAATGATCTACTTAAAGGGTCAAGGAACTTCAAGCTATCAATATGCAATACATAAGATATAGGAAATAAACTATTGATTTGTATTAATGTAAACTAAAGTAAAACTTACAACCAAGCCTTGAAGTCGTAAGTCTTCTTGAAGGGTCCCGTCAGCATGTTTCTACAAGCATTCACTCATGAACTGTCTCCCAAAAGGACGAATAATTCTCTCTCCTACACAAAAGATTGATGCTAGAACACTCTCACAATCAAGCAAACTCCACTCCAAACTATCCCAGGCTAAGTTACATAAGGGGCTACACTCTAGCAAAACTCTCTACCTCTACTATTGAATTCTTGAACTTTGAAGCTAGGTAATCTCAGCCATGGAGGAGGTATTTATAGGAAGAGGAGCTTCCATAAGAGATGGGAGAAAGAGCTTATCCCTTTGGGAGGTTTCACTAAAGTTGAAACAACCATCCCAAAGGAGAGAGGTGAGCTCATCTGATCCAACAACCAACCCTAGGACCGCCCATGAAGCTGTTACACTTCGAAGCTTCGATAATTTGTTTAAAAAACTCGCCAATAGTAGCCCATTGCGAGTGTAATACAGAGAAAGACCGACGATGTCTCCAGGGCTAGTTAATTCTTGGCCATCTTCATGGGTGGAACAACTGCTGACCCACAACGACCCAAAAACATAGGTAAAAAAGGGTTTGCTCCATGAGTAGTGAACTAAGGTATTCTTCCTGAGATGACAAGGAAGACATTGACACATATTTTTCAACATGACATAAGGTAGATGTCAATAACATGGACCAACAGTGTCCGGGATCAGGGAATGTGGGGTTGATGATAAATTATTGTATAACAGATGCCCCCTAAAGCATGAAGGCCGAGAGAGTGGGAGGGGTGAAGTGCTTTATGAATCCATCACTGAAACAGAACACCATTGTGGATAACCTGCAAACGCAAGTACAATTGATATCTTTGATGCATGAGTACATAGTGAAAGGAAATACATGTGCATAAGGCATGGGCACAGCCATCCAGAAGATAAACATAAACGATCTATGGTATGGACGCAGCCATTCGATTAGAAGGACCATATAAAAGACTCAGGTATGGTCGCATCCATCCAATAAAAAGAGTCATGTATATAATCATGAATCAATCCACGCAACCTGGACTTGTGTAATTGAAGCCTAGGGTCTTGAATCCCAAACTGATCATGGTACAAATTCTAATATGTTAATAGATGTGTTGAATTCGAGCATACTAGAAAATCGCTTGATTACCGGTCAATGATGTAAACTATTAATAAGCGCGAGAGAGACCACCAATAATATCAATGGTTCTCAAGGTATTGCCAGTACAATCCACGAAGTGTGAAGAATGATCTGAATTCGAAGACCCGTGAGATCACCCGATCGAAGGCCAATGATGAAATCCTATCGTCGAATGTGAAGAACTTTCCATTAAGGCATGCAAGCTCCAAGGTACCAGAAAGGAGTCTCTAGATCAACTTCCGAGATAATGAGCTGAAGTCAATTGGAAGCGATCGGTCGAAGGAGGGCCATAATGTTTCCCACATCATCGACACAAGACAAAGGAACAAGATGAATGTGGATGAGACATAGAATTTGAGGAAGGCGTGTAAGGATACAAACTACAGAAGGATTAAGCTCTTAAACATATCAGTGACATAACTCCGGAGTTTGGGAGCAATTTTGTACCAGGGGATCAAAGGTCATGATGATGTAATAAGGATCAGATGGAATCAGGCAAAATGGATAACCCAAAACCCAAAAGGCCAACGATAAAGTGAGGATATCCCAACCCGACATGAAGCATAAAGAGTGTCGATGTTCAAGAGTGACAAGTTTTCATAATAATTAATGCAACCAATGGAATACTTCCAAATTTTCCCCCGCCATTTATGGGGAGTAACCCAGTTATTTTCGAAACATGAGCTTGAAGGGGATAGCATATGCTTGTAATATAAGTTTGTCCTTCAGACAAATCCGACCTAGTAAATTTTAATGAGCCCTAGGAAGGAGAAGCTCGGTCTCGCCATGGTCCAATGTCGTCAAGGTTTAATGAGTCTAACATAGGTAAAACTCTGAGTCTTTTTCATATTTAGAAAGTTTGAAAAAGACACGAAAAAGAAAACTCCAAAGGTCCCTTTTCGTAAATTTGTCCCTCGAATGTGAAAAGGTAGAAAACAATACCGAAGGGAACCTATTGACCATGCTAGATCAATGTATACCCTTTTCATAATAATCTATCCAAGTCTGTAAAAGGTGTAAACTTATATTGGGTAGATGACGCTTTGTAGCCTTTAACAAGTTCAAAGCAACAAGAGCTCGGCCATCTTTTCATTTTTAAAGGGTCAAAAAAGAGCTGAAAGCGGACCCCCATTTTTGTTCTTTTTAACGAGTCAAAAAGGGAAAAATACTCGCAATCTTTTCATCTGATACAAGTCAGAAAAAAGCTTAAAGGTGACTCATCCAGAGGAACGAGTGGTATAAAGGGTAGCAATTGGTTTCGACAATGGTGGAACTACTCAAAACATGTAATTTTCAAGAGGTTGGCTAATAAAACCACTCATCGTTGTGGTCCCTCAAGAAAGGACAAACAACCAAGTGAAAGCATATGATCGGCCAAAGAGATGGTGGCGATGGAATGAAACAACCAAGGCTCGTCTAGCAAAAATTAGCAGATAAAAATGGCGATCACGAGGGTTAAAATTGGGCAAGGGTTCATTTTTACACAAGCTTGAACCATGAAGAAATTTGCTTGGATTCGGTTTCATGTTTACACAAGCTTGAAACGAAAAAAATATGCTTGTCATAAGTTTGCATGCCCCTAGCATAATGACTCAAATCAAGGTACATGCCCCCCAAGCTGCATTTCATTCAACTAGGTGGATGGAATGAAGGTTCACTTTCGAGATCTTGGAAATACTTGACCAGGATTTTACGAGATCTTAATCAAAGACTTGATTTGGAAAAGGAGGTTGTTTCATTTTTCAATGAGGTTGACACGGTAAAAGAACTATCCTCAAGGCCCTTGTTTCATTTTTTAACGAGCTTCACACAAGACAAACAACTATCCTCATGACTCCTTGTTTCATTTTTTAGCGAACTTGACACAAAACAAGGAACTATGCTCTGGATCCTTGGTTCATTTTTTAACGAGCTTGACACAAGACAAAAACTATGCTCACACCCTTGGTTTCATTTTTTAACGAGGTTGACACAATACCAGGAACTATCCTCATCTCTTATTGCATTTTTTAATGAGGTTGACACAATACCAAGAACTATCGTCATTACCCCTTGTTTCATTTTTTAACGAGGTTGACACAAGAAAAGAACTGTCCTCATCACTCCTCGGTTTCATTTTTTAACGAGTTTGACACAAGAAAATAATTATCCTCATCACATCTGTTCATGGACCATATGAGAACATGGCTCCCAAGAGATCCTCACTAAATGGAAGAACCACACTCTTGGAGGAATACATGTCATTTCGTACCATAGACAGATCAAGTTCCAATTCTCCCAGTACATAATGTACAATCCCATCTGTGTAATCATCAGCAGATGCAGAGACGGAATGGGTAGCCACACAATTGACCTGTGGCAGGGAAGGTACTATTTGCAAACAACAGCTGATAGGGGATGAGGGTTGCAAAGGAGATGCCTGGTGACCAATGAATGTCAGTTGATCAATAGTCACAATTCTTTCTTCGTGCGGAAAACAAACCACACGAAAAAGTGAAGAAACAAGAGCTCCCATGACATACACATAGTCACGTCCAAGGAGAAGATTGAAATCTAATGGATCTTGGACTATCATCACGTCTATATAGACGATATCTCCTCCCAAAGTAATAGGGAACTTTGGAAGGATTCCCAAGGGCTGGTTGGTTCCTCCATTGAAAGCCAACAGATTCTTGGTGACAGGCACAAGCTATGGGGAACCCAAAGCTTGCCAAGTAGTAGAAGACATGATCCTAACAGATGCGCCTTCATTTAATATAGTGTTAGGTACTACCATATTATAGGCTTGTACTGTAATCTGGAAAGGCACATAAGATGGGAGGTGGAAACCAGTCAGGTGACTCTAATCGAAAGAAACGACAAAACTACTTGGTGGGGGTATCATATGATTTCCCCATGCTCGGTAGGAATAGAAGAAGGACTCCCCTGAACATCCAGGACAGGAGAGTCACTCTTCAATTCCTGAGGATCCGAGGAGACGAGAAGAACATGAGCATTATGGTCACTGCGCTCTTCCAGAACAAAGTGAGCAACTGGTGGTGAAACCAAGTCGACACTCTTTTCGAACAATGGTTGGTCAAGAACAAATGCAAGAGAGTCATGCTCAAGAAGGGTAGGATGGGCAAGAGATGAATCCAAGTCAATATCTTTACCAACTGGGAGAGGGTTAGAAGAAAGCCTCTGATAACCAACAGGGAGTTGGGTTGAGGAGCTATAAGGTCTTCCAAAACTTTGGAAGCTTTATCCGTAAGAGGACAAAGGTGAAGAAGATGCTCTCCTCCACATAGCCTACATGGGAATCTAATCTTCCCTTTATTCTTACCATCGCTAGCCAAGAGTGCAGCATCGAAATGATCTCCAGAGGTCAATGGGGATGGTCAATCCAAATTTTGAGACCATACCTCTAAGACCCTAGGAATGTCAGTACAGTCTCAGAGGAGATGGTCACCCTCACACAACTTGCAAGGGAATTTGACCTTCAGTGGAGGATCAGAAGGTTTGCCAATAAGAGGTGCATTTTGAGTAACCACCGCACAGTCGGCCTCTTGCTTAGCTGACTTCTTCTTCTTTGTCTTCTTCTTCTTCTTCTTAGCCTCCTGGTTACTAGATTTGAAACTTTCACCAGGCGAAGTAGAAGAGGAAGGTGAATAAATAGGGGAAGAAGGCGAGGCGTCAACCTTAGAATCATCATGTTGTGATTTGAACGAAGGAGACGGCGGGGTAGGAGTTAAGGCACTTGGGATCACTGAGGTCAAAAATAACCAGACTAGTAAACCAATGGTTAACCCAGGGAGGGACAACATTGCCATATAAGGAGCACTAGCGTTTCCAAAGGAAGGAAAAGGACAAGATTCCCTTCTGAGGGGAACCCTTGAGTGGTAGACTTCGGAAATGTTGCCATTGGAATAGACTCTAAAGAATTAATAAGGAAGTCAACTTTTACCAGGAATATTTCGTGGGAAGTTAATTTTAGAACACTGAAACAAAACTTTGCCTTTTCATGTTTTAAGAGTCAAGAAAAAGACAAAAGGTGACTCTATCACTTTTGATTGGAAACAAGCTCGAAAGGGCAAGTGCTCGGATGATCCTTTTACTTTTAAAGATTCGAAAAGGAGCGAAAGTGATTGCTCTGGAAATCTAGGCAAAAGGTTTACCAGACAAGCGTGAATTGTAGAATATCTCCCGGCGAACCAAGAAGTATGAGCAGGTAATATCCCCGAATGTTGTGCTTGGTGTATCATGTTTGCAAGGCGGCCAACTCAATTTCCTATGGATAACAGGATTGCAACCTAGTGGGATCTGCCATCATATACATGACGGTACAGGGAGCACAAGTTCATACTAGCACCTATCAAATCACAAAAGGAGGAATCACCCAACCTTAGTGAAATCAACATCCACTAGGTTTAAAGACGTTGGAACATGTCTCTAGCCTAGACCTCTAGATGTAAGCGTTAAGTTTCAATGCTTCCTTAGGTTAATTCAATAGATTTTAACAGTTAATCTTGAATTAGATCTCAATTTCAAGGCCCTACTGAATGTATCTTCAAAAACTCCTAGAATGCAACTAAATGAGAAAAGAAACCATTCCTTTTCAATGAAAAACTAACTAAAGAAACATAAGAAGTTCATTTCAAAGCAAGCAAAGCAACAAGCAAGCAAATGCAACAATGGTACTTTTCATCATTTCTCAAGCAAACCAATCAAGAGGAGAGAGTTATGCTTCTATGTTTCACTAACTCGCAAGCAATCTAAGTAAGAAAATGAAAAATACATCCTTTTCTTTTCAACGTCTAAATGTCAATAACTTACTAGTACAAAAGATTGTTCTCATTTCCTAATGCGAAATGAATGCAATATTTTGATTTTTCAAATAAATGACAAGCAACTAAATTCAAAACTCAAAACAATGCTAGTCTTAAGCCCTTTTCGAATGAAATCATACAATAAGTAAAGAGAAACATTCTACTCTAAAACGAATCAAAGATTCAAAACCAAGAATATGTTTATTTTTGCAAAAACTGGAAAGCTTTCTCACTGACCCGGAAGCAATGTGATCTATGCCGAAGTGATGGAAGGAAACCAAACAAACAAGACTTGCAAGTTTGATAACCAAACATCATGTACCAATCAGGAAGATGAAAGAATATTCAATAAGGAAAAGCCTCAAACAAAGCAAGGGATCGTTCCAAACACATCTCAAAGGTCCAAACGAACAAGTAACCCAAGAAAAGTTAATGTTTCAAGAAACCCTATGGTAAACAGGTCACACAATTCAAAAGGAGAAGTTTCAAGGGAATGAAACTCATAGTCAAATATTCTAGCAATCAACAATTTGACACACAATGAATAGGCATAAGGCAAGTTCAAAAGAATAGGACACACTAGCCAATCAGCGAACAAAACTTCAAAATTGAAACCTACACGAATCTGCGCGAGCATAAAACTGACAACATGCGCCAATAATGAAATGTCGGACCTCCCTAACTAGCCACTTTGTGACATCATTGCAAAAGTACCCAGTTAACAGCGCCAAGCCGATTTCAGAGCTCTTCGCAACTGAGGTGATTTAGTTGCGCCAAACAGTAGAAGGCACAACTAATCAAATAGCATAGGCGCGACTATCTTCGTGACTTTCATAAAAAAAAACTGCGACGACCCTAAATCAAAGGAAAATTTTCAAAATCTAGCTGAGGGAAGGCCAGACCTATCATTTATGATAGAGGGAAGACTACCAGGAGTAGTCAAATAACCCTAACATGAAGAATTCATCCCAAACGTAAAGGAGACAATAAAAAATCAAAACAAAATCAAATCAAGAGACAAAAGACAAAGGTCCCTAGTATGGTAGCCAACTTGTGATACATGCAAGTTCCCTCTATGGACAGAGGCAACCCCTCTAGCCCTAGAGTGGGTCTAGTCACAACAAATACAATACTAAAGCAAATTTCCTTAGAAAGTTGATGTCATAAAGGCTTACTTTCAGATCCTCGTCTGATGAAGCTCTCGTCGTGTTGCTCCAACTCTCGTTCTTCTAGTTACTTATGTACCTGCAAAAAGACATACAGAGAACAACAACGAACATAATAGAATGCGACAAAAACGATCTACTTAAAGGGTCAAGGAACTTCAAGTTATCAATATGCAATTTGACATAAGATATAGGAAATAGATTGTTGATTTATATTAATGTAAACTAAAGTAGAACTTACAACCAAGCCTTGACGTCATAAGTCTCCTTGAAGGTTCTCATCAGTATGTTTCCGCAAGGATTCACTCATGAACTGTCTCCCAAAAGGATGAATAACTCTCTCTCCTACCTAAAAGGTTGATGCTAGAACACTCTCACAATCAAGCCAACTCCACTCCAAACTATCCCAGGCTAAGTTACATAAGAGGCTACTTCCACACTCTAGCAAAACTCTCTACCTCTACTATTGAATTCTTGAACTCTAAAGGTAGTTGATCTCAGCCATGGAGGAGGTATTTATAGGAGGAGGAGCTTCCATAAGAGATGGGAGAAAGAGCTTATCCCTTTGGGAGGTTGCACTAAAGGTGGAACAACCATCCCAAAGGAGAGAGGCAAGCTCATCTGATCCAACGACCAACCCTAGGACCTCCCATGAAGCTGTTACACTTTGAGGATTCGACAGTTTGTTTAAAAAACTCGCAAAAAGTAGCTCGTTGCGAGTGTAACACAGAGACAGAGCGACGACATCGCCAGGGCTAGTTCAATCTTGCCCATCTTCACGGGTGGAACAATTGTTGACCCGTGACGACCCAAAAACATAGGTAAAAAAGGGTCCGCTCCAGGAGTAGTGAACTGAGGTATTATTCCTGAGATGACAAGGAAGACATTGACACATAATTTGTAACATGACACAAGGTAGATGTCAATAACATGGACCGGCAGTGTCCAGGATCAGGGAATGCGGGGTCGGTGACAAATTACTGTGTAATAATTTGTTCGATCTCTTTTAATTTTCATGTCCAAAATAAAATTTGCAGCACAAAGATCCTTCATGTCAAAGTTAGACGAAAATTGAGTTTTCACTTCTTTGATGATATCTCTGTCATTTATAATCAACAACATATCATCCACAAACAAGACCAAATAAATAAAACAATCACCAACTATTTTGAAATACATATAGTGATCTACTTTGTTCCATGTGAAGCTAAGTCCCAACATATAAGTATCAATTTTTTTGTAAAACATCCTTGGTGATTGTTTTAACCCATCCAAGGACATTTTTGCCTACACACCAACTATATTTTTCCTTTTGCAGTAAAGCCTTTTGGTTGCTTCATGCATATTTCTTCTTCCAAATCTCCATTTAGGAATATTGACTTCACAGCCATATGTTTTACTTCAAAATAAAAATCAACAACAATAGATAAAAATAAATTTAACAGAAATGAACTTGGCAATAGTAGAGAAAATATCAACAAATTGAATTCACTCTACATGTGAATAACCTTTAACTACTGACCAAGCCTTATATCTCTTCACTTTGCCTTCTACATTCAACTTCTTCCTAAAAACCCATTTGTTTCCAATGGGATTTATTTCAACTTTCAACTACACTAGATCCCAAGCCTCAACCTTATCCAAGGCTACCAGTTATTCAACCATGGCCTTTTTCCATAGTTTTCCATCCTCTAAATCCATTGCCTCTCTAACAATTCTAGGATCATCACTATTAATAAATAAAGAAAAAATTGTGTAATGCCCCCTCCCACATTTACCCAAGTTAACTGGTTCGCTGGGGTAAACATGTGATGAGAGGCTAATATGATGTGATTCAACTCCCCATGTACAGTTAAGTGGAACAGACAAAACAAAACCATTATGACCTTCCACACATGCTACAAAACCTTCAGGAGCCAACTAACCTTTCCAGGTGAGAAACCCCTAAGACAACTTGACATTTCACTGATCTGGACCCTCAGTCGCTCCCATGACAAACCATGTGTTAGAGTCAGCTAGTTTGTCATTCGTTGAATGTCTTCAAATTTGTAAATCTGTTGTCATGAAATAAGTCGAACTCATAAACATTTTATTATCATGAGTTCAACTGAGCACTATTTGGGAATTCTACAAGCGGGGAAAGAAGCACTTAAAGAATTATACACCAACACACCATCATATAAAACACACCCATCTTCTCATTTTTGTTCAAAACCATCAGCAACCATGCCAAGCATGTAGGTCTTCTACACTCTGTTGTGCAATTTCCTCTGAAATGGATTGTTTTGGTCATCGTTTTCAACATAGGTTTATGACCAAATGAAGCTGAAAAAAAAAAAAATAAAAAAAAAAATAAAAAAAAAAAAATAAATAAAAAATAAATAAAATAAAAATAAAATAAAAAAATAAAAAATAAAAAAAATATATATATTATATATATATAGTTTTTCTCAAGTATGGGTCAAAGAATAATAACCTCTTCCATTTTTTGCACAGGTATCATAGATCGGGAGTTGCGAATGCATATTTAAGGCCTATTGTTGAACTGTGTATTCCCCTGTTTTAGCCATGGTTTTGCAGAGTATTTTTTGAAGCGTTGGGGAAGAATTTGAAGAAACCAAGAGATTTTTTTTTTCAAAACAAGCTCATCTACAAAAACCTATCTCACATTTTACACATGTTCTATATTTTGGGAGTTAAACACGTCAATTGGTGGCCCATTTTTGCAATAGTAGAGAAAATATCACCAAATTCAATTCACTCTACATGTGAATAACCTTTAACTACTAACCAAGCCTTAAATGTCTTCACTTTGCCTTCTACATGTTGGGCAATTTAACTGCTTAAATTGCTTTCACTAAATTATCAACTAGGGAAGCTCGTAAGCTTGTGATGATGCCAACAAAATATATGCAGGAGTCGACAACTAACTCTATGACTAACTAAATGATTTTTGATTCAATATAATATGCAAGGGAAGATGCTCCTAATTGAGGAGGTCCTAATTGTCCTTCCCTACAGTATTATAGATTGAAAAGAAATCATTGATTACATAAAACCAGAAACTTGAAATAAAGACAACAGAATGAATTTTAATTGTTGTTCAGATTCAAATAGAGAGAGAGACTAACTTAGTCCCTTGATTGTCCCCTCATACACTGATCCAAACTAAACTAAGATTCATTCATAAGCATAAGAAATGAAATAACTTGAAACTTAAAAGCAAAATAATGAATTCCAATTATCATGCAAATCAAATAGAGAGGGAGCCTAACTTAGACCCTTGGTTGTCTCCTCATATGCTGATAAGATTTTAATTTAAAACCCATTCATCAATCACAAACAAATCCTCAAACATCTAGGCAACTAAATGAAATAAGATCTATTATGAAATAAAATGTTTCTTTGATCTTTTCAGAGTGAGCTCAATTCTCTTAAGAACAAAGTGACAAGCTATTCCATATACTACATTAAGACAATCTATATTTAAAACTATAGAATGGAAATTTATGTAAAATGAAGCTTTATTTTATTCCATCATAAGTTGGATACATGCTCCAAGAGTCCTCCTTTTGGAATGGAGGATGTGCTCCTATTTATACAAAAATTTAAGCAACTAACTCATTAATGGGGATCCACTAATCCCTCATATGGTTACAAGCAATATGAGACACATATTCCTTTATCCACGATTTTTCTCCATGAGATATGCTTGACCCCTATCCCAAATATCCTTCAAATCTTCAACATAATTCAAATTTGAGTCTTGGAGACCACATAAGAGTATCTTGGAACCTTCCAAATCACCTACACATGTCACCAAACTCATTCCACCTTTAGGTATAAGCAAATACATGTTATTTTCTACTTTTAATCATAAATTCACTTTAAATACTTGAAATTAATAACTTTGGAAAATGAAAATATAAACCCATATGGTAATGGAAATATAGGGTTATGTAATGATAATGTGATGAAATGAGGATAAAGGTGAAAATGTATGTTAATTTGGTGGCCCAACACTTCATTCAACTTCTTCCTAAACACCCATTTGTTGCCAATGGGATTTCTTTAAACTTGCAACTACACTAGATCCCAAGCCTCAACCTTATCCAAGGCTACCATTTATTCAACCATCACCTTTTTCCATAGTTTTCCATCCTCTAAATCCATTGCCTCTCTAACAATTCTAGGATCATCTCTAGTAATAAACAAAGAAAAATTTGTGTAGCACCCCCTCCCATATTTACCCAAGTTAACTAGTCTGTTGGGGTAAACATGTGATGAGAGGCTACTATGATGTGATTCAACTCCACATGTACAGTTAAGTGGAACCGGCAAAACGAAACCATTATGACCTTCCACAAATGCTACAAAACCTTCAGGAGCCAACTAACCTTTCCAAGTGAGAAACCCCTAAGATAACTTGACATTTCACTGATCTGGACCCTCAACCGCTTCCATGACAAACCATGAGTTAGAGTCAGCTAGTTTGTCATTCGTTGAATGTCTTTGAATTTGTAAATTTGTTGTCATGAAATAAATCGAACTCATAAACTTTTTACTATCATGAGTTCAACTGAGCACTGCTTGGGAAGTCTGCACGTGGGGAAAGGAGTGATTAAAGGATTATATACCAACACACCATCATATCAAACACATCCATCTTCTCATTTTTGTTCAAAACCATCAACAACCATGCCAAGCATGGAAGTCTTCTACACTCTATTATGCAATTTCCTCTGAAATTGATTGTTTTGGTCATCATTTTCAACATAGGTTTATGACAAAATGAATATAAATTAAAATAAATAAATAAATCCGAAAGTGATTTATCTCAAGCACGGGTTAAATAATAATAACCTCTTCCATTTTTTGCACAGTTATCATAGATCAATAGTTGTGAACGCATATTTAAGGCCTATTTTTCAAACTGTGTATTCCCCTGTTTTAGCCATGGTTTTGCAAAGTAGTTTTGAAGCACTGGGAAGAATTTGAAGAAACCGAGAGAGTTTTTCCTTCAAAACAAGCTTATCTACAAAAACCTATCTCTGATTTTACATAGGTTCTATATTTTGGGAGTTAAACGCGTAAATTGGTGGCCCATTTTTGCAGTTTTTACTAACAGAATTATGCAATTTTTTGAAAGAATGGCAAGGAAGGTTCAACATGAATCAAAACCTCCTCAATGAGTGACCCCTGAACACAAAGATCCTACACCTAAAGCTCCTAAGGTTCAAGCTTCCATCAACAAAGCATCCAACAAGAGGAAAAGGAGGTAACACTTCCTTACTTGGAGTTTTGAATTTAATTTTTTTGTCTCAAAGTATTTACATTGCACAACAGGGGTACTTATTTTTTGGGTTCAAGTTGCAGTTGATATGGTTCTAATATTTGGAGTGGCCTATAGTTATATGGTTGTGTTTTGTTAAGACTTGAGGGCATAAAAGAGGCAATCTTGAAAAGTTCGATATGCAATTGTTATGCAGTTGTTGCGCAACCCCTGCCTCTAGATTTGCACAAGCAATGAGAAGAAGCCAACTGACAGAAGTTGAGGGGATGAACATGTAATATAGGTTGGAGCCAGCTTAGACCACCAGCCATTAGCCGCGTGCCACCCTTGGGAGGAAAATGTGCCAACACTGTCGTTGCCCAACTGCTACCTAGTCACTGCGCAGTCAACTACCGGTTGTTCATATTTTTGTTGTTTTTCTTCCATGAAGATATGTTTCGAAGATAGGCTTGGTTTTACAGAGATTTAGTTTTTGTTTGTATTTAAATAAAGTCATGAAACACTTTTATGTTTTTTGTTTTGTCAGTTGAGGAAAAAGACTTAAACAATAAAAGCTTTCCTCTTTTTGGTTTTATTTTGATCCACTGTATGGATCAAAGATGCATTGCATCTGGACATAATGTTTGAAATATTGTATGGCTATTTAATGCCAAAGTTTGGAAGTAAAAATGGTTGGATGGTAAGAGAGTTTTGGGCTTGGACCCTGTAAAGACTTTATGAAGGAATATAATAAAATTTGAAGTTTTCAGTTTCAGAGATTCAGGTGTAGGCTTCTTGATTGTCAATGTTTCTTGTATTAAGTGTTTATATTAGTTTTCCATCCTGTTAATTTCTTCTTTGCTTGAATAAGAGTGAATGATTTAGATTTCTTATGTTTAAGCTCTATCTCATAATATTCAAGCAACTAATGTGGTTCCTCTTTTTCTAGACATAATTCATCTTTGTATGCTCTGTATAGACAAATTATTAGTTCTGCTTTCACCCTCCTTAAAATTGATATCCTAGTCAAAAGCTTGATATCTTGCCTCTATATACGTAACTTCATGACCCATTAAAAAATCTTTCATGAGAGATATATTGACTCCATTGCGTAATGGATTTTTCCCTTATATTCCCCTTCAAGCTTCAAACCAATTCATTTTCCTATTGCTCTTAATAACTAGCCTAACATGCCGACGAGGCTTTGGATTGACGGTGAATGGGTGTACTATTAAGACACTCTTTGCGATAGGTCACCAGTTCAAATCCCCCATGGGTGCTTAGGTAGTATTATTAAAAAAAAAATAGCCTAATATGAAATCTTTGTGTATTTTAGTGAGAGAGCCCTCTCCAAGACCACAAGGGCTAGATTTTGGCCTAAAAGTGGTTACCTTTGGGTTCCTCTCCTCGGCCTGGAGTAATTATAGAGTGCTAACACCATGCATGCGACTGAGGGCTTCTAGTCGCTCCCACAGTAAGGCATGCCAGCGATTGTGGACATTTTAAGCCAGTTTTGAGCCATTGACCCCAGATTTCATGCCACTATTTTAGGGCCATGACTCAGGCCACTGCCCAAAACTTCATGAAACTTTCAGAAATGATAAATAACAACGGATTAAGGCTACTAATGCAATCATTGGTACAAGTACTAGATCTACCCCTACTATCCATGACAAACATTTCATCCAACATGTCACAAATATGTAATCTACAGGTCATAACAATAGATCTGAGCATAGGGTCTCATACTTATCTAAGAGTCATAAGGAAACATTGTTTCCCTATTACAATAGTTGCATTGTCATCTATTAGGTCATATATTCATTGCATATTCATTTGCAAATCAAAACCTAATGAGAGCCATACATCAAGTCTATCATAAACATACTCATAATCAACATATAACTAACATAAATAACAAGGATATCTCAACCATAAGAATCACATATGAACCAATATATTTACTCATGAAATACCAAGGAGAATGAGCTCTTATTAATGAATGCGTAAGCCAACCAGGTCTGGGACTTCCACGAACCATTTAACCATAGATTGGTTGAACCAAATCTTTCTTTCAGCTAATCACCCTCGTGCCATAAACAATGTAAACTTTGAAACAAGAACTATAAAATCAAAATGGGAACTCTGGCAAAAAAACCCCGTAAAAACATAAAAAACAATGCTAAAAACGAACCAAGTGTTGATGCCGAAATAACACCTTTTTTTTTTCTAGGGTAAATTTTCAACATGTTTTAAAAATGGCGATGAAAACCAATTTTTTGTGCAAAAATTGTCCAAAAGACACCCTCAAAACGAAGTGTTGATGTTCGAATAACACTTTTTTTTTTCAATGGTAAATTTTGTGCAAAAA
>APFE031074845.1:311773-321895 GCA_000404065.3 Pinus taeda
ATTATAAGACCAATACGATTGTGCCAAAATCTGTGTGGAGGTAGATCTGGAGGTTGGACTACTGGAAGCCATCAAAATAGTTGTAGGCCCCTGGACTCATCTACAGAAGCTAGATTATGAGCAGTTGTCATTCAAATGTCGAAAGTGTCACGTCTACGGGCATTTTGCCAGAGACTACCCGTCCAAAGGGATGGAAGAAAAAGGAAAGGAAGAAGGATGGAACCAGGCAAAGCGCGTCAAAAACTCCCACAAGAGGAATGCAAATGGAAACGCCATAGCCCCTCAAGCGGGCCTTGCTCAGAAAATAGTCATGGAAAATCAAGGGAACAAGTTCAAAATCCTTGGATCAGAAATCATGGTTACCCTGGAGACAGAAGCCACCAAGGAGGCCTCCCACTCCAAAATTTCCCCCTTGGAAGAGAAGTCAAAAGGGCGGATGTCAGAAGAGGAGGAGGAAACCCAAGAGACTGACGAATTGAAGGAAGAAGGAGAAATAGGGGAATCCCAATCGTCTCCTAGAAGATCTACAAGAAGACGCAAGTCTGCAAAGGAAAAAAGAGAACAAGAAACCTATAAGGATAAGCTACAGGGCAGCCAACCAACATTAGAGAAGCTCCTTGCAAAAACCCCGAAGATGACGAGGATCCAATCCCAGAGCTCCAAGGGAGCTCACCAAGGCAAAAATAAATGATGAAGATAGTCTCCTGGAATTGTAGGGGATTGGGTACCGTAGTCAAAGAAGAAGGAATGAAGAGCTTAGTAAGACTGGAAGCCCCGGATATCCTCCTCATTTAGAAGACCTAATTGGAAGACACAACTTTCCTCCAAGCAAGCAAAAAAATTTGGAACAAAAGTGGAGGGCATGCAATCTCGGTGCGTGGAGCATCGGGAGGAATTGGAGCACTCTGGAACACAAATAAGTTCTCTTTAATTTCTGAGTCGCTAAATATGCATTGGATTTTAATTAAAATGCAGCACCTTGAATCAAAGGAGATCATATGTCTTTTCAATGTTTATGCCCCTAACAATGCAGGTGAAAAAAGAATATGTTGGGACTCCATAAAAAATCAAGTAGAGCAAGAAAATTTAGAAAACATAATCATTGTTGGAGACTTAAACCTCACCCTCCTCTCAGCTGAAAAAAGAGGTGGGAGCATAGTCAGAGATCCGGCTAGAGAATGGGCGGAAGAGCTCATGCAAGATTGGGATCTGCTAGATATTAAGTCGATCAAAGGCACGCTTACTTGGTCAAATAAAAGAACTGGTATGGGCCACATAGCAGCAAGACTCGATAGATTCTTGGTTCAAAGTTCCTTTCTGCTCCTGGGATTAGATGCCAAAATGAGAATTCTTCAAAACAGCATTTCAGACCACAAGCCCATCAGTCTTGAGCTGTTGTCCCCCAAGGATCTGGGACCTATTCCATTTAGATTCAGCTCCCTTTGTATCAATGAAAAAGACTTTATGGAAAAGACCAGAGAATGTTGGAAGGAGCCAGTTAAGGGATCAACATTATTTGTATGGGAAGAAAAACTCAGAAGAGTCAAAGGCTTGCTGAAATCCTGGGTCAAGACCCTCCCAAACCCTGTAGCAGAAAGGAAAAAAGCTCAAAGTGCGTTAGAAAATCAACATCTACATATTGAAATAGTCAAAATCACTAAAGAAGAGCTGGAAAAGGAGGTCATTCTTCAAAAAAAAATTCACAAGGCCTGTTGTGCAGAGGAAGAATATTGGAGGCTCAAGTCCAGGAGCCTCTGGCTTAAATTTGGGGATAGAAACTCCTCTTTTTTTCACAAACAAACCCAAGCCAGAAAAGGACACAATTCCATCAACGAAATAAAAGATGACAACTATGTTTTGAAGGATTTTAATAGCATAAAAAAGGTAGCCTCAGTCCACTTTGAACAGTTGTTTAAAGAAGAGCTAGGATCTGAATCTAACGCTGCTCTGATGAACGTAGTCCCAAAATTGATCACCTATGAAATGAATTAGTCATTGGAAGCCGAAATCAAGCAGAAGGAAACTAAGGAAGCTCTTTTTGCAATGGATCCCGATAAAGCCCCGAGACTGCTGGCAGATAGAAGAAAAGGAATTCTGTAAAATGATACAGAAATCTCAAAATTGTCAGAAGATTGGTGGATGCACAAACTCAGCCTTTCTCGCCCTCCTCCCCAAAGAGAAAGGAGCAAACACTTTCAGTAGATTTCGCCCAATCTCCCTATGAAAAATTGGGTATAAAGTTATAACTAAAGTGATAGCAAAAAAAGAATCCTCCCCAAAATCATCCTGGACAATCAAGGCGGATTTATACAAGGTAGGCAATTGGTGGACAACTTCATTCTGGTTCAAGAGGCAATTCAGTCCAATCTTCACCGAAAGGAAAAAGGTATGGTTATAAAACTTGATCTTGCAAATGCTTTCGATCATGTTAGACATAGTTTCTTATATGATGTGCTACAAAAAATGTGGTTCGGTCCAAGATTCATTAAGTGGATCAGAGCCTGCATTTCGGAGCCATGGATTGCCCCATTGGTGAATGGAAGGGCTGCTAATTTCTTCAAAGCCTCTAGAGGGCTGAGGCAGGGGTGCCCTCTGTCACCTCTCCTCTTCGTCCTCCAGGCCTCTGTCCTAAGTTTTTATTTTCTTCAAAAGCAACAAGACCAAGAAATCGTTGGCTTATGCATAGCTAGAGGAGTCAAAATTATCAACCACACCCTCTTCGCGGATGACACTCTTCTGTTGGGGGCAGTAACTACTTAGACAACTTCCAAATTCAAAGAAGTCCTGGAAGTCTATTGTAAGATCTCTGGAAGTGCTCTAAACAATGTTAAATGTCATGTCTACTGCTGGAATATTCCGGCTTCTATTGCAAGCTCCATTGCCCGTTGCCTCGGTTTTGTAATATCAACTTCATGGTCCTCTTTCAAATACCTGGGTCTGCCAGGTTACTCAACGAGAAGAAAAATAATTTTCATTTAACCCTAGCCACGCCCGACTGACCCCTCCCTCCTTCATACGATCTCCTCCCCTATGGATCTCGGAGGTGGCCCTGCGGCCCCTCCTCCCTTGCCCCCAGAGCTCGAAGCCTTCAGATCTCTTATAGCTACTGCAGGGAAATGCCCGACCACAAGCTCGCAGCAAAAGTTTGTGAAAAAACTGGACAGCATCCCCGCGGTGACCTTGCCTGTGGAGGAAACCTGCAGAACAATGTTGAATCTAGCAGAAAGAGGCCTCATTGGCCAGTTTATAGGGCTGTGGCCATCCCCAAAAGCAGTAGAAGAATGGGTTAAAAGAAATTGGATACCACTGGTTAATGAAGGAATAAAGAGTCATTTTGTAGGCAAAGGGTTCTTCGTTTTCGTGTTTGATAACGTAGAAGACAGAAGCTTGATCTTCAGAAATGGGCCATACTTCATGGGTCCCCAAGGCCTCTACTTGAACAAATGGTCCCTAGACTTCGATCCAGCACAAGATGTGCCCATGGCAATCCCCGTTTGGGTGCGTCTCGCGCACCTTCCCCCTCATTGCTGGAGCTAGAACTAGCAACAATCTATCGGCAATGCCCTAGGAAGATACATAAATCAGGCACCGAGGAAGGATCAATACTCTTGCGCCCGTATCTGTGTAGAGGTTGACCTGGAAACCGGGCTACCAAAAGCAATCAAACTATCGATGGCGGACTGGACACACATCCAAGAGCTCGACTACGAACATCTACCCTTCAAGTGTCGACACTGTCACGAGTACGGGCACTTCACAAGATATTGCAAAAAGAGAAATGAGGAGGTATCAGAGAAAGAAAAGGGCGAACAATGGAAACAAGCAAAGAAAACAACAAGAGACAGGCATAACAACAAAAATAAAGCGAAAGAGACAGAGAATAAAGCAGGGCATGAAAGTGCAAGCAATCAAAACACTGGAAGCAGAGATACAACTAGCATTGTGGAGGACAAAAACCCCTTTGAATCTCTCAAGCCACTTCCAGATCCTCCAGAGGCAGAGCGAGAATATCTACCTCAGCTGGATAATAACAACACTCTAGAACCAGGTAATATGCCAAACCCAACCCCAAGTAATACCTCCTCCCCTTCTTATGCATATATAATCAAACAAAAGAAGAAAAACATAGAGAATATGGGCTCATCAGACGATGAAACCCTTGAAAGGCCAACAAAAAAAGTTGGAAGAAGAACAAACAGGGAAACCAGGGAAGAAGAGTCAGAAAGGCAAAAAACCCTGGGTGGTCATGCTACCATAGAGATGACACTTGGGAGGAATACTAGGCCAAGGGTCCCGAAGGGAGGAGGGCCTACCCCAACAAGTGGTAAATGATGCAGTTGGTCTCTTGGAATTGCAGGGGTTTTGGGAATCCCACTAAGGAAGAAGCCATTAAAGATCTATTGCAAACGGAACCCATAGACATCCTCATACTCCAAGAAATAAAGGTAGAAGGGGAGATCCTTCTAAATACCAGTAACACCAAATGGAAATTTGACTCTGGAAAGGCTGTCAGCGCAAGAGGCACGGCTGGAGGAATAGGTACATTCTGGTCAAAAAAATTCGTTTCTCTAGAAAGATCCTTTGAGACCCAACATTGGATATTCACTGAATTGCGACACACAACAAGCAATCTCAACCTAGCTTTGTTTAATATGTATGTTCCTGTACACTATGAGGAAAAGAAAGAGTGTTGGAAGATACTCTCGGAGTTTCTAGACCATATCAATCCCAGGAACATAGTTATAGGAGGCGACCTGATCATAATTCTTGACTCTAAAGAGAAGAGAGGAGGGATTTACTCAAGAGATCCTTTTCTCACCACAGTGGAGAATATGATATTACAGAGGGACTTAGTAGACTTCAAGCCAGTCAAAGGAAAATACACTTGGACCAACAACAGAACAGGAGATAATCACATCGCAGCAAGGTTGGACAGATTTCTCATCAGCAGCTCTATAATGATGGGGAAAAGAATAGTCATTAACAAGATTCTTCCAAAACTCACCCCGGATCACAAACCAGTTCTCCTCTGCCTGAAAGATGAAGAAGATCTAGGACCCCTCCCCTTTCGCTTCAGTCCTCTCTGGGCAGAAAGAGAAGGGTTCTTTGAAACAGTTCAAACAGCTTGGAGAATAGATGTTTCAGGCTCCCCAAGCTATGTGTGGGAGCAAAAAATGAAAAATGCAAAGAAGGCCCTAAAAGAATGGATAAAGAAACCTATAAAAACCCCCATCAGCCAGAGGAAAGAGGTTGTCATCCAGCTAGAAGAAATGCAATTTGAATTGGAAGAGAAAGATATTTACCCCATGGATTTGGACCAAGAAAAATCTGCACAAAGGAAAACATATAGTTCCTTCAGAAGCGAGGAAGAGTATTGGCGCTTAAAGTCCCATAGCTTGTGGCTTAAAGCTGGGGACAGAAACACCACATATTTCCATAGACAGTATAGGGCTCGACTTACCCGAAATCACATAGCAGAAATTACCACATCAAATGGATAGGTATGCAAAGGATTTGCCCAAATCAAGGAAGCTGCAGTGAAACATTTCCAGACTCTCCTTACTGCAGAAAAGGATGGGAGTGAGGAAGATATATCATAGTTCCTTGCAAACATACCAAAGCTAGTCAGCACAGAGGATAATAAAAACCTTATGAGCTCAGTCACGGAAGAAGAGATTTCCAATATTGTTTGGTCTATGGAGCCAGACTAAGCGCCAGGACCCGATGGATTTTCAATCCACTTTTACAGAATCTGTTGGGAGCTAATCAAACCTGATCTCCTAAGAATGATTCGTGGATTTATGAGAAAGGCAAGGATTGGGGGCAGAGTTAACTCAACCTTCCTCGCTTTAATACCTAAGGAAACAAATCCAGGATCATTGGACAGATACAGGCTGATTTCACTGTGTAATGCGTCCTACAAGATAGTAGCCAAACTTCTGGTGAACAGAATCAAGCCTCTCCTGCAAAAGCTCATTTCTCCCGCCCAAGGGGGATTTGTGAAAGGAAGACACATCCTGGACAACGTTATCCAAGTCCAAGAAGCCCTGCACTTGAGCCACTCATGCAAAGAACAAGGTATGCTTATAAAACTGGATATGTGTAATGCTTTTGATAGAGTGAACCGCTCCTTTCTGTACAGGGTCCTTTCATCCTTTGTATTTAATTAGGACTTTATAAATTTAATCAAAGCTTTCCTGGAGAAGATCTGGATCCAATGGTAAATGGGAGAGCAGCAGATTTCTTTTTAGCCACTAGGGGATTGAGGCAGGGCTGCCCCCTTTCACCATTTCTCTACATCTTGATGGCAGATTCCCTGAGCAGAAAATTGGTCTTGGAAAAACAAAATGGCAACATCCCTAGGATCAGAATCGTGAAAGAAATCGACCCAATGAATCACGCGTTGTTAGCTGACGACTCACTGTTGATTGGGGGCGCATCTCCACGAATTGCGAACTCCTTCAGAACCATACTTAAAAAATATTGCAGCATCTCTGGAGCATTAATCAGCGAAAGGAAAAGCGTTGTCTACGGATGGAATACAGAGTAGCACGATATTGACAAAATTGCCAGCGATCTGGGCTTCAACGGATACGCAGATTGGGATAAATTCAAATACTTGGGTCTCCCAATAACAATGGGATCCAACACGAATCATCTGTGGGATGAGGTGATATCGAAGTTTAAGAAAAAGATCGCAGGGTGGGGGGGGCTATTGACTTACCACAGGAGGTAAACTCACGCTCATTAGATCGGTCCTCTCGGCATTGCCAACATTTCAGGCCTCCCTAATGTTGGCCCCAAAGCAAATCTCATACCAAATCTCCAGCCTCATGTGTAATTTCCTGTGGAATGGAGGGCGAGGAAATGATAACAAATTCCATTTAATTAAATGGGAAACAACGAAAAGACCTATAGAGGAAGGCGGCCTCCAAATCTGGGACCCCCTGCAAGCAAACGTAGTGTTGGGTTGTAAATTACTGTGGCAATTTCTTGTTGAGCCCAATCACCCAGTCAGTCAAATATTAAAATTCAAATACTTCAAACACCAGTCAATTAGATCCTTCACCTCGAAGAAAGCTCCAAAAGGAACGCAAGCCTGGAAGCTATGCAGCAAGGGCATCGAATTCTTTAGAACTCACCTGTACAAAATTCCTGGGAATGGCAAAAACACTCTGCTATGGAAAGACAAAGTCATGGGCCACCCCCCTCTGAAAGAAAACAGTGAAATATCAAAGATAAGAACATGGTTACAATCAAAAGGAATTCGGAAGATCGAAGACATTGCTGGCCGGGACAACAAAGGAGAATGGCAACGCTGGAATTTTCCCAAGGCACCAGCGCATCTAATCCCTCAGCTAAACACCCTTAAAGAGGCAATTTCAGACTTCGCACCAGTTCATAAAGATGAAGAAGATACCTGGGGATGGGGAAAGACGGGGGTGTACACAGCAAGACAGGGATATTTACAGATGCAAAGCAAAAAGGATTCGCCACATCCGAAATCAGTGTGGAAGCAGGTTTGGGACAGTTTTAGCATACCCAAGATCAATTTCTTCTTTTGGACACTGATCTATAACAAAATCCTGACCAGAGAAAACCTGTGTAGGAGGAACATAGTAGGCCCCCATCGATACACCCTATGCAAAAACGCACTGGAAACCTCAGATCATATGTTTATTAATTGTGAGTATGCTAAGAAGGTCTGGTCTATCTTTCTGATCAGACTAAATGTGAGACCCTCAACTCACTGTTCGATTGCAGATATGTTCTCCACTTGGAAAGCTAGTTATTCTCACAATATCGCTGGAAAATCTCTATGGTATAAGGTATGGATTGTTGCCCCAAAATATGTATGCTGGAAGCTATGGCTAGCCCGGAATGAAATCATCTTCAACCAAAATGAAATTCCAGCAGAAAAAGTGGTAGAACAGGCAAAGAAACTCCTTTTAGAAACCCTGAACCATTCTTCAGTCAAAGATGACAACTCCCTTCGAACAGAGGAAAGGGCATGGCTGGATGACTTCTCTTACAAGACCAGACCTTCAACAAACACTCGGCCAACCCATAAGGAAAGATGGCAGATTCGAGAATCCGAGGATAGATTTCAGCAGTGGTGGAAATCCCAGGGCAAGTGCACTATCTTCTTTGATGGTGCCTCAAAAGGCAATCCAGGCACATCAGGAGCAGGAGGGGTAATCTTCTATCCGAACGGGGAAAAAGAAGATTTCAGATGGGGACTAGGAACGAAAACCAACAATCAGGCTGAAGCTCTCAGTCTTTTAAAAGCTTGCCAATTAGCCAGAAAAGAAAGCCCAAGAGAAATCCTTATTTTTGGGGATTCAGAATTGTTGATAAAGTCATTAATAAGCAAGAAACGGCTCAAGGATCCAGCATTAAACAAACAACTCTCAAGAGTGAACAGAATCTTGAAGGACTTCTCCTCGGTGCAAACATTTCACATACTCAGAGATCTAAACAAGGAAGCGGACAGATTGGCAAACATAGGATGCACTCAACAAAGTGGAATGATCAGCATAAATGCAAGTGCTTTGAAAACGGCAATTATCCCCTAACCAGGAGAGGAGCTCATGTAAAATCCACGAATTGTAAAATGGTTGATTAGGCTTTGCCCAACCTGAAATTTTCAATAAATCACAGCCGTTTCAATTAAAAAAAAAAAATACCTGGGTCTGCCCATTTTCCATTCAAGGGCTTTGAGTAAAGATTGGCTGCCTCAGTTAGACAAATTTAAATAAAAAATGCAGGCTTGGGGGTCCTCCTAGTTAAACATAGTTTGGAAATCAGTGCTATAAAAGCAGTGCTTAGCAGCCTGCCCCTTTTTAAATTCTCGGTTCTATTGGCACCTAAGGGAATCGTAAATAAAATGGAGGACTTAATCAAAACTTTCCTCTGGAAAGGAGGCAAACAAAACAAGAAAAAAATCTCTCCTGTAAATTGGGATACAATTACCATACCTTTTCAGGAGGGAGGTCTGAACTTTAAAGATATCAAAGCACAAAACTTAGCCATGGGAGCCAAGCTAATCTGGAAAATAATCGCTCCAAAGCCTGGTTGGGTGCATACTGCACTTTGAAAGAAGTATTTCAGAGGGCCGAGAACTCGTTGCTTGGATCAACCCAAGAATCATTTCAATACACCTTTTTAGCAGATTTATCAGCAAAACCAGCGCGCTGATTAGGAATCACTCTTTCTGGATACCTGGCAACGGAAAGCACATCCATATCTGGAACGACAGCATTCTAAATAGATCCCCGCTGGCTGAGACAAAGGACATGCAAGATCTGCAGCGCTGGATGTCATAGGCCGGTTTAAACTCTTTATGGGACCTTTCAACATGGAACAACAACGTGTGGTCCGGTTGGAAGCAACTCGCAGTCCCAGACAATCTGCGCCTAATTTGAATTCATTAATAACGCAACTGCATGGCCTTGCTCCAACTCTAGTGAGCAAACGTGATGCGAGAGGATGGGGAACAAGTCGATCTGGATACTCTGTAGCCCAGGGATATATCAAATGCCTTGAGAGGCCTCACGTGCCTCCTAATCCAACTCCATGGTCTGGCATATGGAGAACCCCTTCAATCCCCAAGGTAGATCATTTATGTTGGCTCCTCTGCCACCAGAAGGTTTTGACAGAAGACAGGCTCCAGAAAAGGGGCTTCTATGGCCCGTCTATATGCTCTCTCTGCAACGAAAATACATAATCCGCATTTCACATCATGATTGAATGCAGTTTTGCAATCTCCATGTGGCATGAGCTCCTTTTCTCCTGGAACTATAAATTCACCTTTCCTTCATCAGTTTTGGAATTATTTGTAGGTTGGATGGAAAATTACCCAGGATCTCCCCCAAAGAACAAAACAGTCAGGTCAGCATGGAGCGCTTTATCAAAGTTCATCAGTTGGCAAGTCTGGCTGGAAAGGAACCAAAGGATCTTCTAAAAGAAAGAACAGGAGTCCAGATTAGTGGCTAGAGCAGCAAATTGTCAGTTCGTGGAATGGCTGGAGGATAAAGGAGATGACACCAACTTAAGTCAGCAGGACATATAGGTGGGATATGCTCTAAATTTCAAATTCCCAAAAGCAATCAGCCCCCCCTC
>APFE031074845.1:321915-418376 GCA_000404065.3 Pinus taeda
CCCCCCCTCTTATAGCAAAGATTGGCAAATCAGAAAGAATGAAATCGACTTCCAAATATGGCTATCCAATCAAACACTTCCTTCCCTCTTCTTCAATGGGGCTGCAAAAGGGAACCCAGGCACTGCGGGAGCCAGAGGTATTATCATCATTCCAGAGGTAACATCGGTACATAGATTCGCTTGGGGGCTAGGACACTCCTCAAGCATTCAAACCGAAGTGATGGCCCTCTTCCAAGGTACCAAATTCCTTCAAAAACTGGACTACAAGGAGGCAAATGTCCTCGAAGACTCTCAGGTGATCATCTAAGCTTTGGTGAACAAATCCATCCCAAAGGACCCGCATCTTGCAAGGATCCTCTCAAGGATCAAAGGCATGACTAAATTCATGAAGCTGAAGTTCTTTCATGTTCTAAGAACGAATAACAAAGAAGCAGATAAGGAGGCTAATAAGGCAGTTCAGGTAGATGGAGGTTCCCTCCTCAAAGACAATGAAATTCTTTGGGATCCAATCCCCTAAAGTGCCATGTTTTTTTGCATCCTTCTACAACAGTTTATTTGCATCTTTCATCTCGAAATATCAGCAACAGAAGCCCATTTCGTTAAATGTAAAAAGAGGCGAATATTAAGAGTAGGTGATATATTTCGCTCGTTGAAAAGTAGTGCAGAATTCTACCCCGCTCTTTATAACCGTATTTGTGGTTTTGGGCCACATAGTTAATGATATATCATAATCGTTTCTGTAGTTAATAGTATATATTATATATTAATATTATATATATATATATAATTATATTATATTATTATATTATTAATTAAAAATCATTTTTTAAAAAATAAAAATACATATTTCTTTAATAAACTTTAAATGGTTTTTTTTTTAAAAGACATATTTTTAAATTATTATTATTTATTATTTTTATCTAGATTTTTTTAACTTGAGTTTTTTGTTTTAAGTGTTTTTTTAATGTTTAATATATATATATATAATAATATAATATATATATTTTTTTTTTTTTTTTTTTTTCCAAATTCTTTATGGTTATGAGATTATTTTTTTAAATTTTTATTTATTGAAGTAATCAACATTTAAAAAAATAAAAATAAAACGACTTAAAAATTCGTTAAGTAATCATAATTTAAAAAAAAAAAATGGACATAATAAATTTTAAAGTGTGAAAAATAAGTCCTCTAAAAAAAATGTATGTTGCATCAACGCGTTTCAAAATCCACATGAAAATCATTAACATTTAAAAAAAAAATTATATTTGATACATAAGAAAATTTAAAGGGTCAAAAAAATGCTCCCAAAAAAAGAAGTGTATTCTGCATCACCACTTTTCAAAATTGGGTCACGTTTTCTCTACCCCTATGAAACGGGTAATCGTATTGGTTATTTAAAGTGCTAAAAACCATGCTCTAAAAAAAATATGTGTGTTTTGCATCACCCCTTTTCAAAATCGAGTCAATTTTTTGCTATCTCTACGAAACGGGTAACAGTATCAGTTCCCATTTCAAAGTTTACGTTGTTCATATTCTGAGCATGAATGTGAGACTCAAAACAAAACCAATCCAAGTTTCCTTAGGCTTTACCACAATACCCATAAAAAAGTGTGGAAGCCACCAGATTTCTCCACCTACATTGTGAGGAATTTGTCTGCCTCATAGTCTCTAGGCTTTACTGTATATCCCGTCATCCATCGGTCGAGGAACTTAGGCCTAATTGAGACTCCACCCCCAGGTTGTATTGTATTTCCTGCCATTCAGCGGTCGAGGATTCCTAGGCCCAATCAAGGGCAAACACCTTTAGGATTTACGTTATATCCCATTATTCACCAGTTGAGGATTCCTAGGCCCACCGAGGTACATAAAATTTGACTTTACCACAATCCCACCTTCTCTAGTCTAGGGACTCCTAGGCCTTATGTTCTTCTTCAGAGACCACCTGACTCAACTTCGAAATCATCTGACAAACCAGCTTAACCAAATAAAAGAGAACCCATCACACTGTGGCTATCCAAAAATGGCAAGACAAGGCTGAAAATCACTGTCACACCTAGAAAAACCCGTGCCAATGATAGAAATAGAACCAAATACTCACATGCATGTACCATGCATGCCAAATCTAACAAATAATTCACACATGCAAATCGATAACTGCAAGTAATCTCAATGTAGCTACTTGATCTTACTCTTCCTTACTTGATCTTTGCTTCCCTTTGCCTTCTTTGTTCTTCCTTTTCTTTCCTTGATCCAATGCTAGAATGCTCTATGTGTCCAAGAGTGAGAAAGAGAGAGAGAATAGAGAGAGTTCAAAAATTAAACTGACAAAAGGTACCAACTGACCCTCACAATCCTTTTTATTAATGAGGTCTCTATTTTCTTCAATTTTCCATTATTTTCCTTCATTTTCCTCCTCACGTGCAATTTGTGAAATTTCACCTTCATTTTCTCATAATTTCCATAATTTTCATAAATACAATGTCAATTAAGGCCTCATTCCTTTGCCATTGCATTTGCTAAATATAAACCAAATGAACACCCACACTAGGATGTTTTGCCCAACGCTCAACTTGGAATATGTGTCTCGTGACTTTAGTTATTATTTTGCCTTTATTAACTTTTATTACATGGATTTTTTACCAAGGTTGTTACAGAATCCTCAGCCTTGGGGGAACATCGACCTCAGTGTTCAATGACACCTACAACCAACAAGATTGTTGAGAAGAAAAAAATTATGCCGTGGAGCTTTATAACTTAGCTTGATGCAGTATTTACAATGATCAACTTGCTGAGAAACAAACCAGCATGACACATAACACCCATAACAACATGACACCCATACCGCTTATTGGATCTTTATAGCACAACTCATGAAGGTATTTACATCCATATACATATGTACATATACCAAAACATATATAAAAAACATTTGCTCAACCAGCAAATAGAGAAGGATATATAACCCACATTTGATTTGTTATTTCCCTTGTAGCTTCATCATGCCCAAAGTGCTTCCATTGCACTTTAACCTGCTTGATTGCTCGGTTCTAGAGGATGAGCGTATTTTTATACAATATAAATTGAGGTTTCGGCTAGAGTTCTCCATTTGCCTCCACTTGCAATATAGATTGCAGTCAATCACATGATCATCATCTTTAACATACTTCTTAAGCAACAACACATGGAAAACATCATGAACTTTCATTGTTGGAGGCAATGCAAGTCGATAGGATATTGGTCCAATCCTTTCAATTATCTAGAAAGGTCCACAAAACCGAGGTGTTAGCTTGGCACATGATCCAATCCTCAAGGAATTCTTCTTCGGCTTGATGCGCAAGTACACTTGTTCCAAACTTGAAACTCCTTAAACAACCTGTTCTGATTTGCATAACTTTTTTGTCTGTCCTGTGTTGCCTTTAGATTCTTCTTGATTACCTGTGTTTCGTATTCCATCTCTGTAAACATATCTAGTCCAATCAACACCCTATTCACTGTATCACTCCAACTTATGGGAGTATTACAACTCCACCCATGGAGTGCCTCAAATAAACTCATCCTCAGTGACTCCCAATACACATTGTTATAAAAAAAATCAACCAATGGAAGGTACTCCTCCCATCTTCTTTGTTGATGCATCACATATATCCTCAACATGTCCTCCAATATCATTTTGACCCTCTCTGTTTTTCCATATGTCTACGGATGATAAGTTGTGCTGAAGACCAACTCTATCCTCAAACCTGCAAACAACTCCTTCCAAAACTTGGAAGTGAACTTAGCATCCCTATCTGACATAATCTTCCTTGGAACACCATGCAACCTCACTACATCTCTGATGAATACTTGTTGATCCGAATTGGATCCATTAAAGACTGGCAAAGAACCATGATTGTATCAGGTCAGGACGAATCTCTAAAAAATTCCAAAAACAGCGATCAAAAACACCCTGAACTAGTGGCAATGGCAACCAACGTGAAACGATGAGGACCTCGGTCAAAGTGCGCTGACCGAGGCCCATGGAGACTACGCAGGAGATCAAAGTAGTCCCTGCGATCCCCGGATTGGGAAAAGGAGGTAATTTTTTATGCGTGATTACGTTAATCGCGCATCGTTGGGCGAACAAGGCCGAAATGGAGGAGCCATAAGCACTCGGTCGTGTTGGGAGCCAGAGAACCGTAGGCAGAGGAACGAAAAGCGCTAATCGTACAGGGCGGGACCCGCGCTCTGGAAACCGGTGGTATTGATCGGGGTGCCCTCAAACGGTAAATAGTTTTGGGGGAAGCGGAGCAATCCCACTCAACGATCGACGCATGGCAGCGAAGGTGAGAGAAAACCGTCGCTGATCTTGCGTTATTGGTCGAGCAAGTCAACCGCGCAGGACATGCGTATAAAGTTGGATCTGGGGGAGCCTAGATCGGACGGCTGAGATTGCGCCTGATGGAGGAAGCGGAATCGATAGGGAATTAAGCCGCATTATAAAGGGATTTGGAATCCGTTTGACCACCACAGTGGAGGAAGAACGCATCCACGACGTAACTGAAGAAACGAACCGACGAGCAGGCTGGCGCTGTTCAGATGAGGACACGTGGCCACTCCTTGAGAATTCATGTTGACGTCGAATAGGGAACTCCAAGCACAACTGCAGAAGGCGAATCAACAGAGGCAGAAGAGGAACCGAACAGGCATGGAAACGAATGGCTAAAAGCCATGAATAGAGACAGAATACATAGTTAAGTCGGAGTGAAGTCTGAGAGACGAAGGAAAAAGACAAAAAAAAAGACCAGAATCCCGAGAGGAGGACAGAATACACAGAGAAGAAGGTAGTAAAGCAAAAGAAAAGCAGGAAGAGACAGAGGGCAGAGCTGACCAGCGGCAACATCGAGCACCACCGAGCTTGAGAGATTCGAGCCACCCCATAGAGGGATCTGTTCGGGCTGAGCACCACGTTGGGCTCTTACCATTGTAGACCAGAAGGTGGTGGGAAGAAGAGACTGTGTACTCCAGTGGCTTGGGGAATCCAAGAACCACCCTGCCAAGCAAAACTTGCTTCAGGAGAACTCACATTGAGTCCCTGCATTGTAATTCTCTGCTTAAAGACACAATAAAACAAGGCCACCACTGAAAGCTGGACCGGAGATGTAGCCCTGGAGAATAGGATGAACTCCTCATTAAAATTGCTTGTGTCTTTGTGGTTGCTTGTTGTATTTCTCTGTTGTCTTTCCATTTAAATGTCTGTGTATTGGTAATTTGATCGATCCGTTGCTTAAATAACACAGAACACACACCAACATATGAGTCTGTAATACCTTTTGTTTAATAAATCTTCAACTGATGTCACTCATAGGGTGATTATCAGATCAAGTGGTATCAGAGCAGTAGGTTGTAAGGTTAGACAAGCTTGTGTTGGTTTAGCTGTGAATTCTCACTAGATCAAAGCTCAAATTAGGAGAAGGAGAGTTGGTGGAAACTAATCCTATGTCAGAGGAAGGTTCTATAGGTCCAGATCCTCAATTCATAGAAAGTTTCCTAGCTACAAAGTCCATGGTAGAGGAAATGTATAGGGAATTTAGAAAGCATAAGGATGAAGATTCATCAGGCTCGAAGCAAGATGAAGAAAAAGATGAGTCTCATTCCCATGACCACTCAAAAGGAAAAAGGAAAGAAGAAAGCTTTCCTACACCTCCTAATAGCCCTGTGCATAATAAGAAAGCATATTTGATTAAACTAGATGTTAAATTTGATTTGCCTATATATGATGGAGAGCTAAATGTTGAAAAGTTGGACAATTGGATTAGACAAATTGATGTATATTGCAGGGTACAGAACATAGACTCGAACAAGAGTAAGATTCAGTTGGCAAGCCTACGCCTAGGAGGTACTGCCTTGGTTTGGTGGGAAGGCAAAACCCAATCTGATATGAAGAAGCATGGCAAGACCATCTCTGTCTGGAGTGAATTTGTTGTTGCAATCAAAGAGCAGTTCTATCCATTGGCCTACATGCAACAAGCCATGATGAGTTGGCAAACTCTTCGACAGTTGAAAGGGCAAAGTGTGCAAGGGTATACTCAAGAGTTCAGAAAGAGAGCATTGATGTTGGGTATCTCATTAGACTCACCAGAAACTCTTTTGAAGTACATTGGTGGTCTACACAGCTACATGGAGCATACCATCCACATGTTTAATCCCACTAGTATAGATGAGGTATCTGTACAAGCTACTCATCTAGGAGCTAGAGGAAATAATGGAAATCCAGAAATTGGGGGACCATCCCAACCCACTGTAAGCAAGAGCAATGAGAAAAGAAAGCAGAAGTGGAAATCAAGGAAGGCTAACACTGCACAGAAAGGCAAAGCTTCATGCACTCACTGTAAAAAGGATGGGCATGATGATGAGCATTATTGGATTCTGCATCCAGAACTGAGACCTAAGAAGTCAAAGGGCAAGAAGAAGAAGATTGCTGCAACTATTCAGAAAGATTTGGGGTCAGACTCGGGAGATGAAACAATCATTGCAGCCACAGGTATAAAAGGTAAGAAGAATTTTGAAGCATCTACTAGTAATTCTGCTCAATCTATTATTGATGAAGAACATGAGAGAAAAAAACATGAGCTTTTCTATATTCGAGTTATTTCCAAACATCAAAAGATTGATACTTCTTTTGATATTGGCTCACAAGTAAATTTAATTTCTGAAGCAATTGTAAAGAAGTTGGGATTAGCAACTACACCTCACAAGAAACCATACCTATTAGGATGGTTGAATGATAAAGCACAATTACAAGTGACTAGACAGTGCAAACTCAAGTTTTCTTTTGGGTCAACATTTGTAGATGAGGTTGAGTTAGACATAATTCCTTTGGATATATGTGGAATTGTTTTAGGAGTCCTTACTTGTATGATAGAAAGGCTATTTTCTATAGAGTTGAGAACAAGTATCTACTTGTTAAAGGTGGAATTGAATACTTTGTGAGAGCTCACAAGCTCAAGAATAATTATACTCTCATAAACTCAGGACAAATGAAAAGAATGATAAATTCATGCAAACAGTGCCTACTGATGGTTGTAAAGGAAAAGAAACCTGATAAAACCAATGTATTTAAGGGCTGTAATGCTGATTAGCAAGCTAATATAGAAAATATTGTTTAGAATATGATGTCTTGTTCCAAGAACCTAAAGGTCTGCCACCCAAAAAGGGAATAGTACATGATATTATTTTGCAGCAAGATGTTCCATTGCCTAACATTGGGATGTACAGTTGTCTGCTTTAGAGAATGCTGAAATCAAGAAGCAAGTGCAGGAGTTGCTCGAGAAAGGGTTCATCAGGCCTAGCACATTACCATGTGGGTCACCGATTGTTTTGGTGAGAAAGAAAGATGGCTCGTGGAGAATGTGCATTGACTACCAAGCACTGAATAAGATAACAATAAAAAATCGTTATCCCCTTCCTCGCATAGATGATCTTTTAGATCAATTGAAGGAAGTTGTTTATTTCACCAAGCTAGATTTGCACAGTGGATACCATCAGGTCAGAGTTGCAAAGAAAGATGCACGGAAGACTGTATGAATGGCTGGTTATGCCTTTTGGCCTAACTAATGCCCCTACTACTTTCATGAGATTAATGAATGATGTACTCAGACCTTTTCTTGATGATTTTGTTATTGTGTATCTGGATGACATTCTAATTTTTAGTAAAATGTGGGAAGAACATTAAGGCATGCTAAGCAGACATTAGATGTTTTGAAAAGAGAAAAACTTTATGTTAAACTCTCCAAATGTGAATTTGGCAAAACCTCTCTAAATTATTTGGGTCACATAGTAGGGTGGGGGGGTGAATTGAAAATAGATCCCTCTAAAGTGGCAGTTATTGTAAACTGGCCTAAACCCAAGTCTGCTACAGAAGTGAGAAGCTTCTTAGGAGCAGCACAATATTGGAGGAAGTTCATTACAAATTTTTCCTCAATTGCAGCTCTATTACATACCTTGACAAGATTGAACAAGGTGTTTCAGTGGGGAGGCAAACAGCAAAAAGCCTTCGACACCTTGAAAGAAAAGATTAGTACAACACCGGTACTAGCACTGCCAAATCTACAAAGATCATTTGAGATCCAAACTAATGCCAATGACTATGCCATGAGAGCAGTGTTGACACAGCACGGTAAACCCATATGTTATCATTCTGAGACTTTTAATCCTGCAGTAGTTAACTATCCTACATATGATAAAGAATTGTATGCATTAGTTCAGAGTGTGAAAAAGTGGAAACATTACTTAATGGGCAAGGAAACAGTAATACATATTGATCATCAGCCACTTCAATACCTACACTCCCAAACTAAGTTGCAGCAATCTAGGCATTACACATGGATGGGTTTTCTACAACAGTTTCATTTAGTCGTCAGATATAAAAAGGGCATACATAACAAGGTTGCAGACATGTTATCTAGACCCATTATAAATGCATCTACCATACTTAAGCATAGTTTTGTGCTGCATGAAAGCTACATAGAACAATATGCTCAGGATATGGACTTTAAAGATGTATTTGCAACTTTGAGTCAAGGCAAAAGAATAGAAGAATTGGAATATCACATGAAGGACCGACTCTTATATCATTGTGGGAAACTCTGCATTCCACAAACTGAGAGAGCAAAGATAACTAAGGAAGCACACACTTCTTTGATATCAGGTCACTTTGGGGTAAGTAAAACAATTGCACAGCTACAAAGGTTTTGCTATTGGCCGAGAATGAGTGAGACAGTTTCTAGATATGTAAAGGGATGTGCTATGTGTGCGAAAAGAAGCCCAATACAAAAAACTAGGCTTGTACTCCCTTTCCAGTTCCTTCTCACCCTGGGAACATTTTCCATGGATGTTGGAGGACTGCCTAAATCTAGGAAGGTAATGATATCTTTTATGTTGTTGTGGATAGGTTCAACAAAATGTGTATTTTGATACCCTGTAGTAAACAGATTACAGCTGAACAAACTGCAAAATTGTTCTTTGAACATGTATGGGTTCATTTTGGATTACCCACTTCTATTGTATCTGATCGAGACACCCGATTTGTGGGGAAGTTTTGGTCAAGTCTGTGGGAACTAATGGACACCAAATTAAAGAAAAGTACAGCTTTTCATCCACAAACAGATGACCAGACAGAAGTAGTTAAGAGGACGGTGATCCAGTTACTGAGAGGATATTGCAACAAACACCCTAAGCTTTGGGATGAGAACTTGTGTTATGTGCAGCATGCTTACAATAGAGCCAAACACTCTTCTACACAGAGATCTCCTTTTGAGACCTGTCTTGATTTCATACCAAGGTCTCCTTTGGATTCTGTCTTTGGTAAAGATACCATGTTTGATAGACACAGTGATGCGGACAAGGCAACTAGGTTCATTGAACAAATCCAGGACACCGGGCAGTACAAGAATAGCTAGAAAAGAGCCAGGCCAAGTACAAGGCTACGCATGATAAGCATTGGATGGAGCATAGTTTTCAAGTTGGAGACCAAGTCTGGTTGTATACAGCAAGGACAGGATGCAAGGTGAAAGTAAAAAGCTAAAACTTATCAGGTATGGACCCTTTAGGATACTTGAGAAGATTGGTGAAAATGCTTTTCGCCTTGATCTACCAGCTTACATGCACATCTACTCAGTCGTAAACGCAGATTGCTTGAGGTTGTTTGAACCTTCAATGATTGAAGACCCTGAAGAGCAGAGTCAATTACCTTTTGTTGATAACCTGCTACCTGAATATCTTAATGAATTACGGGAAGACACAATGTTGGACAGGAAGGTAAGGACGACGGGCAGTGGACAAGTGGAATACCTCAGGATTGGGCTTAAAGGTTCGAAGCCAAGCAGTGCAAAGTGGATTGAGATTAGGCAAGTGAGACAACAGTTTCCTCACTTAGTCGATGCTTGAAGAAAACCAACTTTTGGTGGTCCAAAAGCTCTTTTAGTGGGAAGGTTGTGATCTGAATTGGATCTATTAAAGACTAGAAAAGAACCATGACTGTATCAGGTTGGGATGAATCTCTAAAAAATTCCAAAAATAGCGATCAAAGACACCCTGAACCAGTGGCAATGACAGCCAACATGGAACGACGAGGACCTCGGTCAAAGCGCGCTAACCGAGGCCATGGAGACTGTGCAGGAGGTCAAAGTAGCCCTTGGGAGCCCCAGATCGGGAAAAGGAGGTGATTTTTGATGCACTAGGTGAACAAGGCCGAAATGGAGGAGCCATAAGCACTTGGTCGCGTTGGGAGCCGGAGAACTGCGGGCAGAGAAACGAAAAGTGCTAACCATACAAGGCAGGACCCACGCTCTGGAAATCGGTGGTATTGATCGGGGCACCCTCAAACAGTAAACGGTTTTGGAGGAAGCGGAGCGATTCCACTCAACGATCGACGCGTGGCGGCGGGGGCGAGAGAAAACCGTCATTGATCACGCATTATTGGTCGAGCAAGTCAATCGCGTGGGACGTGCGTATAACATTGGATCTGGGGGAGCCCAGATCACACGGCTGAGATTGCGCCCGATGGAGGAAGCGAAATCGACAGGGAATTAAGTCACATTCTAAAGGGACTTGGGAATCCATTTGACTGCCACGGTGGGGGAAGAACGCATCTACGATGTAACTGAAGAAACAAACCGACGAGCACGCTGGCGCTGTTCAAATGAGGACACGTGGCCACTCCTTGAGTGTTCATGCTGATGCCGAACAAGGAACTCCAAGCGCAACTGCAGAAGGCGAATCGACAGAGACAAAAGAGGAACCGAACAGGCATGGAAACGAATGGCTAAAAGCCATGAATAGAGACAGAATACATAGTCAAGTCGGAGTGAAGTCCGAGAGATAAAGGAAAAAGACAAAAACAGACCAGAATCTCGAGAGGAGGATGGAATACACAGAGAAGAAGGCAGTAAAGCAAGAGAAAAGAAGGAAGAGGCAAAGGGCCAAGCTGACCAGTGGCAGCATCGAGCACCATCGAGCTTGAGAGATTCGAGCCACCCCATAGAGGGATCTGTACGGGCTGAGCACCACGTTGGGCTCTTACCATTGTAGACCAGAAGGTGGTGGGAAGAAGAGACTGTGTACTCCAGTGGCTTGGGGAATCCAAGAACCACCCTGCCAAGCAAAACCTGCTTCAGGAGAATTCACATTGAGTCCCTGCATTGTAATTCTCTGCTTAAAGACACAATAAAACAAGGCCACCACTGAAAGTTAGACCGGAGACGTAGCCCTGGAGAATAGGGTGAACTCCTCATTAAAATTTCTTGTGTCTTTGTGGTTGCTTGCTATATTTCTCTGTTGTCTTTCCATTTAAATATCTGTGTATTGGCAATCTGATCAATCCGTTGCTTAAATAACACAAAACAAACACCACCACATGAGTCTGTAATACCCTTTGTTTAATAAATCTTCAACTGATGTCACTCATAGGGTGATTATCAGATCACCTGTGCCACATCACTAGCCGAATACGTAGATTTTACTGGGATGAAGTGTGTTACCTTTGTCAACCTATCTACCAAAATCATGATCGAATCATGTTCTCTAGATGTCCTTGACAAACCTGTGATGAAATCCATAGAAATAATCTCCCACTTCTACTCTGGAATCGAAATCGACTGTAGTAGTCCACCTAAATGCTTACATTCGACTTTCACCTGCTGACACTACAAACATATAGCCACAAACTCTGCGACGTCCTTCTTCAGATTCGTCCAATGATAAAAATTCTTCAAAACTATCACTGTCTTCTAGTATGCTGGGTGACCTGAATACGGTTTTGTATGAAACTCTCGCAAGATAGTCTTCTTGAGCTCATCGTTTTCTAGCACATATATCATGTCCCTAAATCTGATCAAACCAATGTTGTAAGATTATAGTCCACATCCTGCTCAACTGTACCCTGTTGTAACCTTTGCATAAGTTCCATGTACGTGCCATCCTGTTGTCTTTCCCATAAGATCCAATCTTGTAAGTCTGTCCCATAAAAAACTTAAAGCTACTACATGATTCACATGTATCCTCCTACTAAGAACATCTGCAACCCTGTTCTCTTTACCTTTAATGTACGTGATCTCAAAGTCAAACTCACTAATCATGGCCAACCATCTAGCTTTTCTGGCATTCAGATTCGGTTGGTCAAATAAGTATCTCAATCCACTGTGATTGCTCATCTATATGAACCTCTTGCCAAGAAGATAGTGCCTCCACATCTTCAATGCATGGATGATTGCTGCCAACTCAAGATCATGTGTTGGATAATTCCGCTCTTGCTCATTCAGTTTTTGTGACTCATAACACGCTACCTGTCTTTCCTACATGAGGACTCCACCAAGTCCTCTCTTGTAAGTGTCTATACACACTGCAAACTCTTTGTCCAGATCTGCAATCTTTAACGTTGGAGCATTTGTCAACAACTTCTTCAATTGCTCAAAACTTGTTGCACATTCCTTTGTCCATTCAAATTTCTTACCTTGCCTCTACAGTGACGTAATATGATATGCAATGCGAGAGAAGTTCCTGATGAACCTCCTTTAATAACCTACTAGCCCCATAAATGATCTTACCTCATCCACATTTCTGGGAGTTTCCCACTCCATGATAACCCTTATCTTCTTTGGATCCATTGCTATGCCTTCCTTGGAAACAACATGTCCCAAGTAATGTACCTTTATTTGAAAGAAACTGTATTTGTTAAGCTTAGCATACAACTGATGCTCTCTCAGTAATCTCAACACTACTGCTAAGTGCTCGACATGCTCTTCCTCATTTTTAGAATATATCAAGATGTCATCAATGATTACAATAACAAACCTGTCCAAATAAGGAAGCAATACATTATTCATTAAGCACATAAATGTAGTTGGAGCATTAGTTAAACCAAATGGAACTACATCAAACTCATAATGCCCATACCCGATCCAGAATGTTGTCTTGTAAATGTCCTCTTCCTTGATGCATACTTTATGATATCTGAATCTCAGATCGATCTTTGAGAACATTGTTTCCCCCTTCAACTGATCAAACAAGTCATCAATCCTCGACAACGAATACCTGTTTTTGATGGTTACCTTGTTCAACTGCCTATAATCAATGCATAGTTTGAGAGTACCATCCTTCTTCTTCACAAACAACAGTGGTGCACCTAAAAGCGACACACTTGGCCCAATGTATCCCTTGTCAAGCATTTCCTTCAACTACGACTTCAACTCCACTAAATCTGGTGTGCTCATCCTGTATGGTGCCTTCAATGTTGGTGTTGCACCTGCTACCAACTTAGTGGAAAAGTCCACTTATCAGTGAGGTGACAACTCTTAAATATATGCAGGAAATACATCCCGAAACTGCTACAATATCATGTACCTGCTCAATACAATGGAAAATTGACGAAGAAGTGTGGGCACTCATTCAAAAGTTACAACAAGATCCTAGTACATCTGATACATTTAGATGGAAAAATGATTCGTTATGGTACAAAGATCACTTAAACCTATGTAAGAATTCCCAACTCAAACAAAATATTCTTATGGAATTTCACACCTCTCCCTTAGGAGGGCACTCAGGATTTCTAAAAACGCACGACAGGGTTAAGAAGGATTTTTTTGGGATAGCCTTAAATCGGATATTCAAAAGTTTGTGGTGGAATGTTTGGGTTTCCAACAAAATAAAGTTGAAACAATTAAGATGCTGGGTCTATTACAACCTTTATCCATTCCAAGCCAACGTTGGGAGGAGGTTTCAATGGATTTGATCATAGGTTTACCCAAGTTCGAAGGAAAGAGTGTTATCATGGTGGTAATTGACAGAATTACCAAGTATGCACACTTTTGTGCATTATCTCATCCATTTAAACCGAGTACAGTTTCTACTGCATTTATGGAAACAATTCAAAAGCTACATGGAAACCCAAATATTATTGTAAGCGACAAAGATACCAAATGTTAGAAAAAATAGATTAACAACTTAGAAATCAACCTCTTTGAGGGGGCAACCTCGTTTACATTACACAAATGAACAATTCGTGGATGATACAAATGACAAAACCTCCTTTTTATATATAGGAGTCTAAGGGGTCACAATATAATCAAAGCCAACATAACAATAATTATATAAGGGCACAAAAATAACCATAGTGGGCTTCTATGGGGCTCAATAATAACAATATGGGGACAATAGGGGCACAAAATAACAATAAAGGCTACATTGCAATATTAATGGGGGAATCACTAGTATTATACAGACCTAACATGCCCCTCTCCTTCAAAATAATGTTGTCCTCAATGCTTGAGTAGTTCTAGATGCTTTTGTATAAAATTCTCATCCTCCCATGTGGAATCTTCAACGAGTAAGTTCTTCCACTTGATGAGATACTCTAAAATTGATCGATTTCGTAGATGTCGTGTTTATGTTTCTATGACTACTTCAGGTTCCAATATGATTTTTCCTTCCCCATCAAGTTCTGACAATATTGTTTGAACTGGGAGCTTGTCACCTATAACCTTCTTTAAGCATGAAACATGGAAAATTGGGTGCACTCGAGAAATTGCAGGAAGCTCCAATTTGTATGCCATACTACCTATCTTTTGCAACACCGTGTACGGACCATAATACTTTGGTGATAATTTATTATCACTCTTAGCTTGTTTGAGGGACTTTTGTTTATATGGTTGTAGTCGTACGAATACCCAATCACCTATATCAAAACTTCTTTCATTGTGATGTTGATCTACCTGTTGTTTCATTCTATTATGCGCCAAAGCAAGGTTATCCTTTAAGAGTTGGAGAACTTGTTGTTGATGGTCGATATAATCTTCCACTACTTGAACCTTAGAAGTTTCTCTTAAATATGATGTGATGGATGGTGGATGATATCCATAAAGTGCCATAAATGGGGTCATTTTTGGTGTAGCATGGAAAGAAGTGTTATATCACCATTCAGCCAAAGGCAACCATTTGACCCATTGTGTTTGATTATTAGATACAAAGCAACAAAGATACCCTTCCAAACATTTGTTTACTATCTCAATTTTCTCATCAGATTGAGGATGATAAGATGAGCTATGAGCTAACTGAGTACCAAGACAAGAAAATAATTTTGTCCAAATATTTCCAGTGAAAATGGGATCTCTGTCGTTTACAATAATCTTTGGGTTTCCATGTAGCTTTTGAATTGTTTCCATAAATGCAATAGAAATTGTACTCACTTTAAATGGATGAGATAATGCACAAAAATGTGCATACTTGGTAAGTTTGTCAACTACCACCATAATAACACTTTTTCCTTCGGACTTGAGTAAACTTGTGATAAAATCCACTGAAGCCTACTGCCAACGTTGGATTGGAATGGATAAAGGTTGTAATAGACCCTGGGTCTTAATTGTTTCAACTTTATTTTGTTGGCAAACCAAACATTCCGCCACAAAATTTTGAATATCCAATTTAAGGCCATCCCAAAAAAATTCCTTCTTAACCCTATGGTAAGTTTTTATAAATCCTGAGTGCCCTCCTAAGGGAGAGGTGTGCAATTCCATAATAATCTTTTGTTTGAGTTGGGAATTCTTACATAGGTATAAGCAGTCTTTGTACCATAACGAATCATTTTTCCAACTAAATGTATCAAATGTACTGGGTTCTTGTTGTAAATTTTGAATGAGTGTCCACACTTCTTCATCATTCTTCCATTCATCCATTGCTTCATTTATCCAATCTGATTGGATAAAAGAAATGCTTCCACATCCTCATCCTTTCTTGAGAGTGCATCTGCCACAACATTTTGCTTCCCTTTTTTGTAGATGATTTCAAAGTCATAACTCATCATCTTTGTGACCCATGTTTTCTGCTCTTCTGAAGATAATCTTTGTTCTAAAACGTATTTAATACTATCATGATCCTTTTTTACCTTGAAGTGTCTTCCCATTAGGTAGGGTCACCATTTCTTAAGTGCATGTAGTATTGCCAACATTTCTTCTCATAAACAGGTTTGTGTAAATACTTTCCTTTGATTCGACGACCTTCGAAAAAAATGTGTCTTTCTTCTTGCATTAAAACAAAACCAATTCCATTTCCTAAGGCCTCACATTCCACAATAAATGTTTTTGTGAAGTTCGACGTAGCTAAGGCCGGTGTTTGGCACATTACCTCTTTAAGATGTTCAAAGGTCTTTGTTGCTTCTGGAGTCCATGAAAATGCATCTTTATTCAATAATGTTGTTAGAGGTGCTGCTATTCTCCCATAATTTGTAACAAACTTGCGCTAATACCTTGTCTATGATCATGATTAACATTTATTTTGTTCTCATCATGAGTTTCCTTTACTACCCTTTCGCCATTTGTAAGCATTTCTTGTGGAAACTTTGTTAAATCTGTCTCCAAATCTTCCATGTTGCCCTTAAGTTTTTCTTCTAAGCCATCCATCTTATCTTCCACGCCTTTCTTTAAACCATCCATCTTAGCTTCCATGCCATCCATCTTAGCTTCCACGTCATTCATCTTAGCTTCTACGTCGTTCTTTAAACCATCCATCTTAGCTTCCACGCCTTTTTTTAAACCATCCATCTTAGCTTCCATGTCTTTCTTTAAACCATCCATCTTAGCTTCTGTTACTTTTTGTGAGAGTGAGTTTTGTTGCATTTGGTCTCGTAATTTTGATATATCTTGTTGCATTTCTTCCTCTTCTTCATGAGTCATGCTACAACTTTTAGGTTGCTTACTAGGTGTTTCAATTTTATTTCTTCGGGGCATCAATAATAACAATATGGGGACAATAGGGGCACACAATAACAATAAGGGCTACAATGACAATAGTAATGGGGGAATCACTAACATTATAGGGACCTAATAGTCCACTTCTTTGTGAGGTGACAACTCTTAAATCTACGTGAGAAATACATCTTGAAACTGCTACAAGATCGAGTACCTGCTCAATACCTCCGTGTCCTTAACATCCTTACCTTTATCACTAGAAATATGCACTACAAATAACATACACCCTTTTATGCGATTGCACTTTTCCTGCATAGTTTTCACCATTCTAACTGATGTTGTCTTCTTCTTACCCTGTAAGATCCTATGTTCTCCATTGTCATCCAAGCACTTAATGGCCTTGTCATAATAATCCACTTTGGTTCTATGAAGATACAACCAGTCCATACCCAAAAGCATACTATATGATCCCAACGACAATACATTCAAATGCGTTGAGGTAGGCATACCATTCAACTCAAATGCACAAGCTCTTACCCAATGATGAACTCTTTTCTTTGTACTTGTAGCCAACTGCACTAACCAAGATTTTGCATGCAATTCCTTATTCAAACCACACTTATCCACAAGGTAAGGACTAACATAACTATAATTAGATCCAGGGTCAATCAAAATAGAAATAACTTGATCACAAAATTTATCGTCCATCTCGATAATAGATGGCTGGTGATCCGCCTGCATGTTATCCAGCGTTGCATTGATCTGTGGAATGCTCTGCCCAACATCCCCAATTGTTTGTGCTTCATGTGCACTATAAATCTAAGGCATACCACTCTAACTATGCGAACAATACCTCTTAGGATGATCCTTACCACATGTCCAACACTACAATTTTCCTATACCATGACCTTTATTCTGTTGCCCTCCATGTTGAGGCCCATTTAACTTCTTGTAAGGTGCAACATTTTCTTTCTCACCCGCATCCTAAGGCCTTGTTCTTTTTGGCTGCCATTTACCTTTAGCTCTGTCTTTCCCTTTCCAACCTTGATATTTTGCCTTACTCTTTGATTGCTCATAATAATGCTTTAATTTTCCAATGACTTCTTCAAGTGACCGAGGCTCATCATACTCAATCTGATCTCTAAATGCTAATGGTGATCCATTAACAAATCTCTAAACTTTGGCATTCTCATCCTTAAGATACGGTACATACCTTAACAACTCCAGGAACTTGGTCGTGTACTCCTCATCCATCATCGATCCCATCTTTAGCTCATAAAACTCCTTCGATTTGTTGTCATAGTACCTATCTGACAAGTATTTCTTCTTGAAAAGTCTCTTGAATTCATGCCAACTCAACTCTTCTATCCTAATGTCTCTAACCCGCTTCACATCTTCCCACCAAATGTTTGCTTTCCCCTTGAGGTAGGAGAAAGATATTTTGGCCTTCATATTCTCTGTGTATTCATGTGACTCAAAGAATTTGTTCATCCCAAGTAGCCATGCTTCTACATCCTCTGGATTCTTCAAATCTCCATCAAAGGTAGTGTTGAATTTCCATGATCTTGGGTATAGGATAGAATCTTAAAATCTATGATGCTACCAAACCAAGAATCTCAACAAAACTACTTTGCACAACGGAATATAAATAGTAGT
The DNA here is from genome assembly GCA_000404065.3 of Pinus taeda. Taxonomy (NCBI): domain Eukaryota; kingdom Viridiplantae; phylum Streptophyta; class Pinopsida; order Pinales; family Pinaceae; genus Pinus; species Pinus taeda. Next base: position 340,287 of record APFE031074845.1, read on the forward strand.
AAATCACACATGCACAAGTATAGACAACTCTTTACAAAATTTTCAACCCAACTTCATTATATTAATCAACATATAATACAACTGTTTAGGGCTCCCATATAAGGGATAATGGCCCTCAATTTTCCACAAGTACAAGAATACAAGATACAAAGACAATCTCGCTGCTCTAGTGCACAATCACAACCTCTATGTCGTATCGTGTCTTGTCGGTCCTTCACTTCCATTATGCTCTCTAGTTGCCCCTTATTCCATCAAAGGACAACACATAGAGTCTCCAAGAGGGCTGCCACCTATCATTTCTGCAAATCACTTCTGCTTCAATGAACACGGGCTGATCCAATCTACTCTACTAGGCTGGCCAATACCTGAGCTCTAGTCTGCCAATCTAGCAGTCCACTAGTCCATCAACGTAATGCACATTAGGCTCCAACAACTTCACCCAACATTCAATTGGCAAGCTCTCTTTATGACTGCTTACCAAGGGTTACTTTGGGCTTCCAACGCATTGCTCTCCACCAATCCAATGATGCCTAATACTCCACTATGAAAACTACTCCTAGTTGGGGTTTCTACCCACCCAAGTCAACCCCAACAAATGGCTTCCACAGGATGCAACAAATCTCATCCAAATTGATCAAAAAACAAGGATGCAACAGTTAGCAATCAAAAATAAATGACACACCTTCGCTTCATGGGCTTGTGTAACTGTAGTAGGTCTGGTTAGGGCATGCACAATCCACGTCAGCCTCTCTAGTCCCTTTAATAGTCCTCCAAACTATTGCGGCTTACCTTCCTTTCTTTGTTGCCTGCCCACACTGCCTATTCCATGGTTTCTACTATAGGAATAGGTCTTACAACCCCCTCCAACTAGCCCAACAGACCTGCGTTTTTCTGTGATTACCACAGAGCTTATGGCCTATCAAAAATAGGGAGGAATCACCCTAAAACACCCACCCAACAACCCATAATTATCCCTCTCTAATGCAGCCTTCCTATAGATTTATTTGCACCTTCAAACAATCATAAGGGTGCTCCAACGAACCTCCTTTCCTTCGGTGAAGATGCCACTAGCATGTGCCCACCACAAAGATGACTTTCTCCCTTAATGTGAGTTTTTGTCTCACTCCTTCACTGCCCTTGTGTTGCACACCTCTTGGATGCTCAAATGAACACCAATCACCTCTTATTTATACCAAACAAAATGTCTCAATGACTTCTCCACGTGACATGTCTTTTAGACATTTCCACTTCAAGCCTACATGACTTAAATTCCCTTTCAACTTCAAAAACTCAAATCTCATCAAGGACATCTCAGATTTTGATGGTTCTCAAAGCATTGGATTATCCTCGCCATCCTCTACGATCTCCAGCCATCACATGTCCAAAATGCTCCATGGTTTTGACCCAAACATCGATGGGTGCAAAACCCCAACCTTGGGTTCTAAGCCCATAAATGACTTTTGTGGCGCTTCACCCTCCAAACCTCGAACCCTAGGGCTTGGAGTACCTCCCAAGCTACTAAAAAATAAATAGGTAGGTGGCTTTTCTTTCTTGAACTCATCTGGAAAATATCCCCTGTCACTCCTCCTATATGGATGATAACAATGACAATCATAGTGTCTGTTAGAACCAGAAATAAAACCTGTTTCGATCACCTCTCCTATCCGGACTATCCAAGAGCCTGCCATCTCGGATCATGTCATTCCTATCTGACCTGTGTCCATCATGAGATTTACTACCATATGCCTCATTAGTCTTGTCCTCCTGCCCATGGTTGATCTGAAGTAGTCCTTAAAAAAAAAATTAAAAAATAAAATTAAAAAATAAATAAATAAATAAAAAATAAATAAATAAATAAAAAAATTGAAGGATTACTGCATTGACTTCTACTTATTTCTCATGCGCCTGCATGATTATGTCATTATCTTCCTTTCAACTTCTTATGTCCGTCTTCAAGCTTCTCAATGTGTTTGCTACGTCAGAAGAGTGCCCAACACCACGTTGCTCATTTAATCCATAGGGGGAGTCTCGTGAACTGTAGTGTACCATCTTTCTAGTCATCTTTGATCTCTTCCCACAAGTATACCATGCCAGTTAAAGCCAAAACACAACATAATCAACATACCTCAATATAGTTAAGGGGAGGATATCTTGTTTACAATATCAACCATATTAATGCAACACATGTATAAACATAATCATATCAGTATATAAACATCATTTTAACCATTATCCAATTATCAATGCATAACCATATCAACTGCATACCAAGACCTCATGTAGGACAACTATCACCATGTCAATGTATGCATAACAACATTTAGCACTGACATGCATAACCAATGCATAACAGACATACAGTTATGATGAACTCATCTAACAACAACATCATTCACTTTCACATGGCGATACAACTACAACCACGACCAACACCATGCACACACCACAAGCACATAGACCACAAGTATAAAGAGAAAATATGCAACTGACATGTATGCATGACCAACACATTGCCCATCTAGTTTGAGAGGTGAACCATGCTCTGATACCACTATGTAACACCCTCCTCCCACATTTACCCAAGTTAACCGGTCTACTGGGGTAAACATGTGACGAGAGGCTACTATGATGTGATTCAACTCCCCATGCACAGTTAAGGAAGTGGAACCAAAAAAGCAAAACCATTTTGACCTTCCACACCTGCTACAAAACCTTTAGGATCCAGCCAACCTTTCTAGGTGACCAATCCTTGAGATAAATTGACATTTCATTGATATGCACCCTCAGTTGCTCCCATGACAAGCCATGCATGCGACTAAGGCCTTCCAATTGCTCCCACAGTAAGGCATGCCAGTGAATGTGGACTTTTTTAGCCAGTTCTAAACTAACGACCCCAGATTATGTGTCACTTTTTTAGGGCTAGGACTCAGGCCACTACCCAAAAAATCATGAAAAATTTAGAAATGATAAATAATAATGGAATAAGGGTACTATTGCAATCATTGATATAAGTACTAGATCTGACCCCTACTAGCCATGACATACATTTCATCAAACATGTCACAAATATGTAATCTACATGTCATAACAACATATATGAACATAGGGGTCTCATACTTATTTGAGATTCATAAGGAAGCATTATTGCTTTATTACAATAGTTGCATTACCATTTAGTAGGTCATATATTCCTTGCACATTCATTTTCAGATCAAAACATGATGAGAGACACACATCAAGTCTGTCATAAACATGCTCATAACCAACATGTAAGCAACATAAATAACAAGGATATACTCATAACATGATGAGAGGCACACATCAAGTTTGTCATAAACATACTCATAACCAACATGTAAGCAACAGAAATAACAAGGATATAACAACCATAAGAATCACATACGAACCAGTCTATTCACTCATGAAATACTAAGGAGAAAGAGATCCTATTAATTAATGCATAAGCCAACCAGGTCTGGGACTTGCACGAACCACCCGACCATAAATTGGTTGAACTAAATCTTTCTTTCACTAATCACCCCCATGCCATATTCCAAGCATGAAAGTGGGACTCACAACAAAACCAATCCAAGTTTCCTCAGGCTTTGTCGCAATCCCCATTGGATCATTAGGGCCTAAATAAGCATGGATGCCATCGTATTTCTCCTTACACCGTGAGGAATTTTCTACCTCCTAGTCTCTAGGATTTACCATATATCCCACCATTCACCGATCGAGGATTCCTAGGCCTAATCGAGACTCCACCCTCTAGGCTTTACTGTATATCCCTCCATTCATCGGTCGAGGATTCCTAGGTCTAATCGAGGGCACACACCTCTAGGATTTAGCGTATATCCTGCCATTCACTGAGCGAGGATTCCCAGGCCCACCAAGGTACACAAAATATAACTTTACTGCATTCCCACCTTCTCCGATCTAAGGATTCCTAGGCATTGTGTTCTTCTTTAGAGACCACCTCACTTAGTTTTGAAACCATCCAACAATCCAACTTAACCAAATAAAAGAGAACCCATCATACCATGGCTATCTGGAAATGACAAGGTAAGGCTGAAAATCACTGTCACACCTAGCAAAATCCATGCCATTGACAACAAGAGAACCATATACTCACATGCATGCCATTCTAGCAAGGAAATCACACATGCAAATCGATACCTGCAAGTAATCCCGTTGTAGTTGCTTGATCCTGCTCTTCCTTGCTTGATCTTTGCTTCCCTTTGCCTTCTTTGTCTTTCCTTTACTTTGCTTGATCTAATGCTAGAATGCTCCAATAATGCTCTAAGTGTCCAAAAGCGAGTGAGAGAGAGAGAGAGAGAGTAGAGAGAGTTCCAAAGTTGAATTGACAAAAGGTACCAACTGATCCTCAAAAGCCTTTTTATTAATGAGGTCTATATTTTCTTCAATTTCCTATTGTTTTCCTTCATTTCCCTCCTCACACACAACCTATAACCTTTCACCTTCCTTTTCTCCTAATTTCCATTGTTTTCATAAATAAAATGCCAATTAATGCCTCATGACTTCCCAAAGCCTTTACCATTGCCTTTGCCAATTTCCTTAGCCATAATAAACCAAATGAACACCCACACTAGGATGTTTTTCCCAACACTCAGCTTGGAATACGTGTCCCATGACCTTGGTTATTATTTTGCCTTTGTTAGCTTTTATTACATGGAGTTTTGACGAGGGCTATTACAATTTGAACCTTTCAAATTGCCTTCTATTCCAAATTGATCTCCTCAGTGGTGGAGTTTGTGGTTCTTCTTCATCTTATTCTCATTCTTCAATAGAGTCCAATTCATTATCCTTCAATTCAAACTTTATCTTCTCTAGTTATTTCTCCCTAGTTAGGACTTCCCATTTGACAACATCTTTAATTTCTCTAAATACCACATCTCTTCTATACACAACCTTCTTAGTTTATGGGTTTCAAAGCTTATAACTTTCCAAACCATCTTTATATCCAAGAAAGTTACACTTTTCAACTTTCTTATCAAGCTTACTCCTATTCTTCTTTCAAACCTACACACAGGCGTCACAACCAAATACCCTGAGATGTTTAAGAGAGGGTTTCTTATGACTCCATACCTCATGTGGAGTCTTGTCATCCAACACTAATGAGTGTGATTTATTTAACATATAACATGTAGTGTCCACTACCTTTGCCTATAATTCCTATACTAGCTTGACACAACTCAGCATGTTCCTTGGTTTCTCCATCAATATCTCGTTCATCCTTTATGTTTTTGCTATGAAGTGTATGAAGTAGTCTTTTCCCTTGCTATACTGAACTTTTACATAAATTTTAGAATTCATTTCCACAAAATCATCTAAGATTATTTATCCTCAACACCTTAATTTTCTTCTCTATTTGATTTTCCTGAGATACTTAAACTCTTTGAATTTTTCAAAGACTTTAGATTTATTCCCAAGGAAATAAGTCCATGTAATCCTTTCAGAAGTCATCTATATATGAGACATAATACATAGATTTTCTTAGTGATGGAACCAACATAGGTCCAAACACATCAATGTGCACCAACTGTAATATTCTTTGAATTTGTCAAAGACTAGATTTCTTCCCAAGGAAATAAGTCCATGTATTCCTTGAGAAGTCATCTATATATGAGACATAATACATAGATTTTCTTAGTGATGGAACCAACATAGGTCCAAACACATCAATGTGCAACAACTATAATATTATTTGAATTTGTCAAAGACTTTAGATTCCTTCCCAAGGAAATAAGTCCATGTATTCCTTGAGAAGTCACCTATATATGAGACATAATACATATATTTTCTTAGTAATGGAACCAACATAGGTCCAAACACATCAATGTGCACCAACTGTAATATTCCTTATAACCTCACAGCACCAAAGGATAATCTTACTCGATTATGCTTTCCATATAAATAATGTTCATGGAAATAAAAATATAAAGAGCAATTAGACAAACCTTTCTACCATATCATTACTTTACAATACTCGAACATCCTTTTCTTTGATATGTCCTAGTTTTTGATGCCACAACATAGTACTTTCTTCAAAGGCTGCAAGAGTTTTTCCTTCTTTTACTCCACCTCAAGGGATAATGGAATTGTTGCACCCATCACTAACAATGTTTCCCAACAGATTATAGAAAGTTCCAATCTGAACTCCCCTTATCAATACCATTGGTCCATGAACCATCCTATATGTATCCTTTTCAAACATTGTTTTTACATTAACGTTGCTCGTCTCGCTATCAAAAATAAAATTTCTGGCCAATCCTAGATGTGCATAACACCAAGGAGTGTTTTAATCTTTCCACCCATGAGTTTCAACTTGAATTTATCTCATCCTATGATTATGGATGTCGAGTCATCACCTAGGAAAGCATTGTTGCCATCATATATTTCATACTTGCAAAATCACTTCCTATGAGGAGTCATATGAAAGGATGCACCTTAGTAAGCCAACCACGACTTGCGATCTACATGTAAACTTGAAGAAGCCAAGTATATATCCCCTTCTTCATTTGAGGATGTTTTTGCTTCAGGAATTTTAGACCTACAATCATTATTGTAATGTTGTTCTTTTCCACATCTCTAACACACCTTAACAATTTTTTGTAGAGATTTAGATCTCTCTCTAGAATTAAATCTCCCACTAAATGACTTATTTTTATCTATTATGGGAGTATTCTCTTATATACAAGACATGTGTGTTATGACTTTCCATGCTTTTCCATCTCATCTCCTTTGATAAGAAGGATGAGACTATTTGATTGAAACTTAAGGTAATTACATTACTACCTATGGAGACAAGCAGACTATCCCACAAGTCTAGTAAAGAACACAACAAACTAATACACTTATCTTCACATGAAATCATAATATCAACATATAATAGTTGTCCCACCACAATATTAAAGCATCATCGAGTCTCCATCCTTCACCCTTAGGTTATACAATTTTTATTTATTTATTTATTTATTTATTTTTATTTTTTTTTATTTTTTTGTAAAAACAATTTGTTCACCAAGGACTTTCACCTGGTACAAAGCCCCTAGCTTGTTTCACAAAGCCTTTGTTGTAGTTTCCCTCGAAACATTGAATATGAGAAACATAACTGTATTGTGCTCTTCACTTTTCGATCTAACTTGCTCCAATATTTTGTTGACATCCCCATCGATATAAAACTTAGATCCACATCGATCCATTGATATTTGTCGACCAACAAATCTTCCATTTTTAACTTCCATAGCTAAAAAAAATAAATTCTTAGAAAATTTATCGATCTCTATCTTTGAATTGCTCGCCATTTTTTTCACCACAACAATCACTTCCATAGATCTTCCACTGTAACAAAGTCTACAATAGGCCCGAGCCAAGTCCCTTAGCCACAAAAACATCCTCTTGAAGCTAAAATTGTTCCGATACCAAAGGTGGGTTTTAATCTTGTAGACTTAATTGTCGCAAACAAACTCTTAACAAAATAGAAAATATATAATAGAAAACACACACATTAACACAGATTTTATCCTAGAAACCAAAACCGGGAAAACCAATGAGATTTTTCAATATATATTATTCTGTATAACATTGCAATACAATATATATCCCATGGCATCCATAAACCACCAATTTATTTACCATGGATTAGAATACAACAATAGTTCCTTAAACAAAACTACAAAACCGTGGGCATAACTAACATGTGGCACAAAATTGTTAAAGGCAAAAAAATGTGTTCCCAAAATTGTTGAAAATGAACACAGAAAAATGCCTAACTTATTATTATAATTATCATTATTTATTTTGTTTTTAATTTGTATTACTAATATTATTTTATGTTGTTGTTTTATCATCTCTTTCTGTTTATTATATTTTTTTATTAAATAATAAATATTAATAATATATATATTATAATATATATAAATATTTTATATATATACATATATACATACACGGATGTTGTCTCTAAACCCTCCTTGCAAGGGGGACTTCCGCTCCCTTCCAAATCCCTTGAGCATAGGGGGTTTCGCCCTCCTTATGAACCCCCGGCCCTCGCTGCGCATGACACAACACACAACATGTGTAGATAGTCGTGCAAATAATATAACACATGCTCAACATGAATTGGCTCTTCATCAAAATTAACATTGCCACTCAACGACAAACCTTTAAATCAATAACAATAAACTATATCAAACACAAGATAAGAGGTCGTAAAGAACCTCTTAGTTTGGGCGAAGTTTAAAAGTTGGTGAGCAATCTCGTTAGAGATAATTTAGGCCTAAGTAAAAAATAACACCATTTGTATTGAGAAATAAAGAATATACAAGACATACACAGGGACATGAGTAGTCGAAACCTGAAGAATAAGGCACACAAACAACCACACAAAATCCTTATATGGATCAACCAACGTGGATATATCAATTTGGTTAGGATTAACTGGTGCAATAATTGGTTGAACATGAAAATCCCTAAGAAGATTTTCTCCCCCACCTTAAGCATATAAAAAGAATTTGCATCAAACAACCTAAGCACTCTACTCGGTTTTGGAAGTCACAACATTCTTGTGAAAACATTTAGAGTCGACATAATAGAAGTTTGTCCACTTTTCTCAACCTTGACCAATATGTGCTTGGAATTACATCTCTTGGCATAACACAATACCGACTCGTTGGAATAAAATGCTTTGAGCATGTAACAAACTTTGGCTATTTCAGATGCCCATGCTTTTTTAGTAAGCTTGACTTCTTGGCGCAGTTCAAAATACCATTTGTAAGCTATGGACCATTCAAATCGTTTATTCTCACAATCTAAAGAGTTTGCTATATCACCACATAATGGTTCACTCTTCCCTTGTTTGCCATCTTTTTCACTCTTAAAGTGCTTAGTCATATAAGCAAATGACATGTATAAATTATATTTTTTGCCTGACAGGCACATAAGTAGTGATCTCCATTCTTAAATGAAGCATTAATCCCTTCTTTTCATAGTTGAATCAATATACATTTGATGAAAGTCACTTATTTAATGTTAACTTCCTTTTATGTGTGAAATGCTGGGAGGAATATGTGACTATTAACACTCATTATTTAGGAGAATATGCAACAACTAGGGCTCATTATCCAATGACAACCATATCTCTTGTATGATAGACACGAAACCATTGTGTCATAATTACATTCAAAATAGACAATTTTCTATGTGCTGAATACTTAAGGTATTACATCAAGGTTGTAGAAAAAGACAAATCAATTGTTTTTTTTTTTTTTTCTCTGTAACATCTAATTCTATTAACTGGAAATCAAAATATTTTTACATAAGTTGGCGGCTGCAGGGGCAGGAGCCCGCAAGCCTTTCACATCCCAAAACTGCCCCATTACTGTAGAAACCGGGGAGAATCAGAGACATACAACCAATTATGTTGGCTTTACAAGCATACCGAGAGAGATGAACAGGAAGATAAACAGAGAAACAAAACTAATAGCCCGGGTCCATGAACCGAATAGACGCCGCGTCGAGGAGAGACCCAAAACTGGAATTGATGCTGTCAAGCTGAGTCCTGGCCAAAATTCCTGGGCAGTTCTCCCGGAGCATCCACCAGAGAACCAAAAAGAACAAACCACATTGCCAATTATTCATTTTTCTCAGCTTTGCCCTGTGTCTCCTCGGCCTCCAGACACGTGTCGTCCTGACTGAGTAGTTCTTTATCACCCAACACGTTGCCTTCTGGCACCTTGTCAGTGGTTCAAGCATCGGTCTCTATTTCAAAATGATCACAATCAACCAGGGGAGGGATTGTGGATGGCAAATTGACTTGGATAACCGGTTCAGTCTCCCTTTTAACACCCATAACATTCTTGGCAGAGGAGCGCTCACTACTGTGAGAAGAATTGGGGTCAATGCAGAAGAGAGGGGCAACCTGGTTAACTTCTTCAGACATGATAATGGTAATCTGGGCGGAAATCAGAGGCCTATTCAGGTTACTCTGGAATTTAAAATGAGTGGACTGAAAGGCACTGTTAGGAATCGGTTGGCGAGAAGGATTGCTGGGAGGAGGATCCTCAGGAGAGGATGAGAGGTTGATGGTTGTGAGCACAGGGTTGGGCGGAGGACGAGCAGAGGGACGCTTGCTGCTGCAAGGTCGATCACCCGAACGAGTTCGTTTCCCTGGACTCTTCATGTTACTAACAGTCACTGAAAACCGAAAAGCACAGATACTAAACCCAAAAGAATGCCTCAGATGAACCGTAGGCTTGAGAGAATAAACAGAGGAGGCACGAAACCGAGAAACAGAACAAATGTAACTGATGTTACAATGAATAAACCACTTACCCCAGGCCACCGAAGGATTTCCGCTGTGCAACACCCAGGTAGAATGGAGGTGTTGCAAATTCAAGCCCGAATAGGCTCGAATTTCACCTCTGAAGCCATACGCCTTCTCACCTTCGCATCCTATCTGCAGAACAAACTGAGCACCAGACGCCTGAACCCAAGAAGTGGAAAAAACAACGGGGAGCTCCATGTAAATAACCCAAAGCAGGCGGCTTCGGCCTTCGGCCTTCATTAATGGCGCCAGCCTGCTCCGGCCTTCAGCCATAAAAACATTCTTCCCACCATCAGATGAGATCTGGGGCTCCACGCTGCGAAGCAGGTGGCACTACCAGGGAAGATTAATGTGCATGAATGCCATTTATGGCTGGGACGACACCTGGATCCGGGAGTGCTCCTTCAGGCTCATGTTTTTCCTCCTGCACCAGATTGTTGAAGTCAAGCAGTTGGGATTCCAATAAGAGATTTGTTGGAGCTCCAACCAGAAGAGGTCGACCACAGTCCACTCCCAAGTTAGTAAGAAGGTCCGTGACTTTGTTCCCATCTCTTCTGATGTGAGTGAAGGAGATCGCCCTGTTAAAACTGATCCATCGCTCAATATGCAATAGTCGTTGAGCCAGTCTCCAACTATTGCAAATTTTGGAAGAAGGGGAGCCCTGTAGGATCCTCGTAGCCATTTGAATGAGGATTTGAGAGTCTCCCTCAATGATGAGCGGAAAAAGGTTCCTATCTTGTGCTATTAAAAGCCCTTGCCAAAGACCTTCTAACTCAACAGAATTGTTGGTATCCCATCCATGATAGCCCAAGAAGATTATGATATTGTTTCCTTTGTGATCTCTGATGATTCCTCCGAACCCTGAGTTCCCAGGGTTACCCTTGGATGCCCCATCGAAATTGAATTTATACAGATCTTTTGGGGGAGGAGACCACTTCACCAGAGGTGAGCCTATAGGGGGCCTTGTTCCCTTGATTAACTGGTCTTGCTTTCTCTGGAATTCCCAATTATTCCAGATTGATTGTTCTTGAGGGAGAGTGGGGAGATCCTCCTGGTACCAAGTTTTTAAAGATATGGTTTCTTCAAGGTTTTGCTTTATGTTTGTCCATATCTCATCCAGAGATTTGAATTGATCTTTGAATATTCTGCCGTTTCTCTCTTTCCAAATAGTCCAAGTTACAAAGCCTGGGATGAGCTTCCACATGTAATTAGGTAACTTGCTTTGATAGGGGTGGGGGTCCCAGTTGCATATAGTAGCCGTTATGTCTCCATTCGCTCCTGCCTCTTTCTGACAACGAAAATTTATTTTTTGCTAGAGCTTGTATGCTAATAGGTAGTGATACCAGAGGTGTTTGATTGTCTCTTCTTCTTTTTTGCAATTAAAGCATACGGAAGGGCCAATGAAGTTTCTTTTCCTCAGGTTGTCCCAAGTTAGAACCCTTTTGTGGCAGAGAAGCCAAAGAAAGGTGGAGATTTTCGGCCAGATAGAAGGATCCCATATCTTGCTCCATATCTTATCAGGCCTGGAATGATCTTTAATGAGTAAATTGTAAGCCTCTCTGGTGGAGTAAGTGCCTCTTTCTTCATAACCCCATCTGAGAACATCTTTTTCCTCGGAATATTGTATTTTCCTCTTTGCTAATTCTGTGTCCAGAGTTCGTTGTTCTTGTATAGTCCCATGAGCTATGATCTGAGAAGCTTTGTGCCATTCTCTGTAGTCTTGTTGGGCAGTGATGCTCCAGAAGTTTCCAACCTTGATTGGGGGGTGGAGATCCTGTTCCAGGGGTACAATATTCGGGAAAAGGTCTCTTAGCTTGGGCGACTGTTGCCAAGAGTCGTCCCAAAATCGAGCCTGGTCTCCGCTTTTCACCTTCCAAAAACTGTGCTGCTGAATGAGGTTCCTATGAAGTTTTGCCGAGTTCCAAATACTTGAACCATTGCACATCTATGATATTCTTATAAGTTCCTCTCTAGGACAGTTTCCCACGTATTTGGCTGTCCATAAAATAGCCCATGGAGTGAGAGGGCCCGAGAGCCATCTCCACCAGATTCGAGCTCCCATGACCGCATTGCTGTGAGTGGGATCTCGCAAACCGATGCCGCCTCCTTTTTTGGGAAGACATGCAGTTTCCCATTTGACGAGTGCCCATTTGCAGTGAAGCCCACTGCTGCCCCAGAGGAAAGCCCTCTGGATAACTTTAAGCTCTTTGAGAACCCATTTCGGGGCTGCTAGAATGGAAAAAAGGTAAAGGGGCATGGCCTAAAGTATGGCTTTAATCAAGACAAGACGACTTGCCATGTTGAGAGATCTATGGGTCCAAGAGGAGAGTTTGGCTTCCAGCTTGTCTAAGAGAGATTTCCAGGCGGAGTGCTTCAAGTTGGAGGCAATGAGGGGGGCTCCCAGATAGGTAGAGGGTAGCTTAGCTGAGGAGAATCTAAGGATTCGTAAAATGGTTGACTGGATAACAGAGGGAGTGTGAAAAAAGAAGATTTGAGACTTGGACTGATTAATAGCGGCACCAGAGGCTTCTGAAAAGTCAGCTAAAAGGGATTTGAGATGCCTAGCCTCCTGGACAGAGGGGTGCCCGTAAAGCATGGTATCATCCACAAATTGTTGGTGAGTGACTGCAGGGGAATTGTGGAATGAGAGACCTTTGAGACGAGTAGCTTGCTGAGCATGCTTGATACTTCGCCCAAGACCTTCCACCGCGATGATAAAGAGGAAAGGGGAGAGGGGATCCCCTTGCCTGATGCCACGGGAAGGATGAAAGGTTTCAGAGGGAATGCCATTGATAAGAACCGAGAAGAAGGAGGATGTTAAGAGGCTCATAATCCAGTGAACCCAGGAAGCATTGAAACCAAAAGCCAGTAGAATCTTTTCAATGTAATTCCAACTGAGGCTATCAAAAGCTTTTGAGAGGTCGAGTTTAAGAAGCATACCTGGATTTTTGGAGATCTTCAAGGAGTGAATTATTTCATGCGTAAGGATGATCCCATCCATTATCTGTCTCCCTTCCACGTATCCAGACTGTTCCGGCGAGATGATCAGGGGAAGCAGAAGCTTTAGTCTGGTGGCTATAATTTTTGAGATTATTTTGTAAATAATATTACAGAGAGCAATCGGTCTGAATTTGTCCAGTTTACAAGGCTTCTCTACCTTAGGAATCATGGCTATGAAGGTGGCATTTATTCTTGGAAACATCCATCGAAGAGAGCGCGACTCTTCCACAACCTGCCAGACCTCATTCTTGATAAGGTCCCAGAAGTTATGGAAAAAATTGGAGGTAAAACCATCCGGACCTGGGGCTTTGCCGGCTTTTAGTTGTTTAACTGCTGATTCCACTTCTCAAAGATCGACCAGTTTGAGGAGCATTTGATTATGCTCATCTGATATGAGTCTGGGAATTTTGCTGGTGATATTTTGAATGGCCTAAGAATGGTCATTGATTGGTTCTTTGAGCACCTGCTTGAAGTAATTAAGGAGTTCAGCCTCGATCTCTTCATGTTTTTCAAGTTTAGCTCCTTGCTCATTTTGAATGTGAGTAATATTATTATGCATTCTGCGTTGGATTGTGGTATTATGAAAAAAATTGGCATTTTTTTCACCCTCTTTAAGCCACCGAATTCTTGATTTTTGCTTCCACAACATTTCTTCCTGTTTTTCTTTTTCCATAAGTTCCCTTTCAAGGGTTTTTTCCTATTTAGCAAGATCATCGGATCTGCCCAGAGTAATGATCTTTTGCTGCAATTGCTTCATATCCTGTTCAATATTTGCTTTCCCGTGAAAAATATTGCCAAATGTAGTTCTATTCCAATATTTGATTTTGCCTTTGAGGTGCTTGAGTTTTTGTTGAAATTGGAACATTTTGGAACCTGGAGGTGGATGAAAGCTTTTCCATTCTGTAATGATGAATTGATGGAAGACAGGATGGGTCAACCAGAAGGCTTCAAAGCGAAAAGGTCTGCGGGTATTGTTCCCTGGTCGAGACCAATGGAGTGAAATGGGCCAATGATCGGAGCCAGTAAAGGGCAAGATAGAGGCAGCAAAATCCCCCCCTAGATGAATGGCATTATCTGAGAGAAGAAATCTATCCAACCGAGACGCAATTTGGAAGCTTCCGGCCTGTTTGTTATTTCATGTAAAAATGCCATTATTGAAGGGGAGATCATTAAGCCAGTTATTTTGAATAAAGTCCATCAAGAGTGTTCCATCTTGAGAACTTCTGCCCCCACCTCCTCTTTGTTCATCCATTCTTGTGATCATGTTAAAATCTCCACCTGCAATCCAAAGAGGGAGTGGTCTGTTTTGATTAAGAGCAGAGATGGAGTTGAGGATCTCTTCTTTTTGATGAGTTTCCTGTGGGAAATAAACATTGGTTAGGAGTCCATATTGGTTTGTTCCTAAAATGTGAAAAGTAGCTTGGAGAAAGTTCCTGTGCGCATGGAAGTTAGTGAGCTCCACAGCTCTGGAATCCCATATGATTGCGATGCCTCCTGAGGCTCCATTTGCATCAACTGCTGTATTATGAATTCCAGGCCAAAATTTCTTAGCTAGCTTGTCCAACACTATGGTGTCGCACTTTGTCTCTTGCAAGAATATAACCTGAGGGTTTTCTTGCTTTATCATGTTTTTGAGTAGTCGGGTTTTCCAGGGACCGTTAAGCCCTCTGATATTCCATGAAATTAACTTCATTGAGAAAGATTGATATCAGGACTAAAGTACTTAATTAACTTGGCATATCTGCCTGAATCCACTAAGATTTGCCCTACCTTAATTGTTCTTTGAAGGACAGTTTTCCTACCTCGCTTTTTAATGTCCTTGGCAATGAGTCGCCGGTCCCAAGAGCTACCCGTTTGGATACCTAAAGATTTCTGCCTTTGAGCTCTTGATAAAACCTTTTCCAAGTTTTTGAGCTGTCCTGCTGGAATGTTGTCAAAATTGTTGGTGGTGCATGCCTTTTCCAGGCCCGGAAGATCGAGATCCCCTATATCTATTGTGTCTGTTTCTTCATCCATAAATTGAGAGTAATCTTGTTCTTCCATTGGTTCTTCTTCTGTACCGATAGCCGATAGTGGATTCTCCATTGGTTTATCTTGGGTATTCCATGCTACATCTTTTTGTTCTTTTGAGGTCGAAGCTTCCCTACCCTTAGCATCTGATGGAGCCCTGGTGGATCCTCCTTTTTTGTTATTGTCATCGTTCTTAGGTTCTGTTTCTGACAAGTTCAGTTGAGTTTCAGATTGATCTGCTAGGGCATCAAATTTGTTGCTGGTGGATGGCTTTGGTTGACTAGATTGCGTTGCTTTTGGTTTCGGGGCTTGCTTCTTATTTGCCCTTCGACGACTGGCCACCTTGATGAAACCAGTTCCGTCTGAGACTTCCTGATCTGAAACAGGGGAGGGTTTCTGATTTGAAGGGAAATCTCTGAATAAGTGCCCCAGGGCATGGCATCTTCGACAACGAAACGACACATGTTCATAGTCAATCATTTGTAACCAATCCTTATCAAAGTAAGAGAGGTTTACCGCATCTGGAAGAGCTTGGTTGAGATCCATATAAACACAAATTCTGGCATAAGAGGTATATTTACCTGTCTTCGTTTCTTCGGCTGTTTTGACAAACTCACCCAGAGTGTTTCCTATCGCTTTCAGAGAGTCTTCCTCCCAAAATTTTGAAGGGAGTGAGTACAGGCGGATCCACACCGGAGCCCAGCTGAGATCCATCGTGTCAGGGTTGAAGCGTTCTACCCATCCTTTGAGAAATAATCCAGCAACGTTGAAGAAGTAAGGTCCGCCATCCAGGACCCTATTTCGGTCCTCCAAGCAGTTGAAGATAGCTGTGAAAAAGCCTTTCGGTCCCAGCTGCAAGGTAATGTGCCCTTTTGGGTGCCATTTCGCGTTTATCCAGCTTCGCAGTGCTCTTTCGGTCGGCCACATCCCAATGAACTTCCCTATGAGAGCATGGTCTTTCATGAACTGTATTCTTGCTTCAATACGATGTCCAGGCAGTTCAACTCTTGGTCGGATCGCTGCGACTGGTTTGCATGTCGTTGAATGAACCTCTCGCACTTTGTCACCGTTCTGGTTTGTGTTTTCCTATTCTGCCAGGTTCTTAGACATTTCATTGTCGTCTTGCGGGGGAGGTTCTTCGCCCCTCCCCGACTGGGGTTCCATACGAGGTGTACCCACCGTCTTGAAATCGAAGATCTAGTTCCGTCCTTAACCACTGATTATAGCAGAAGGACCAGGCCTGCCGTTACTGCAGGTGCAGAGGGACAGAGCCTGCACTTGTCACAGGTGCTCAAAACCTAGCGGCCGCCATCAAATTTTTGTGTCTAGTGCAACATTGCGAGGGGATTCATTCAAGACAAATCAATTATTATTCCTCTCATGAAATCAAATAATGTTAGCAAAAATACATAGATAAAAAAATACAAATATTTAAGATATACATTATAATCTTTTTGTGAAATACTAACCCTTATTAGCATTTATGGTTCATTAACATTTTCCTAGTTCCATTAACCCTTCTTAATATTCCTACACGTGCACTCTCGTTATAGTTCTAGTTCAGATTAAAATTACATTTAATACATAAATATATCTTTGTTTAAGCATTATTTAAATTGATTAAAAGATAGCTAACTACACGAGAAAATTATAGTTAATACATAAATCTCTCTTCTTTTAAGGATTATTTACGTTGATTTAAAAAATAGTTCACTATAATATATCATAATTCTTTTACGAAAGATAAAGTAACGGATATCATGTTTTGATTTTTTAAAATGCCAATTAAAATAAAATAAACAAGAAGGCAGCGTAACCTTCCTAGTCGTTTTTGCCTTTGGTTGCTGTCAGGATCCGATGACAAGCTTTTGATGCTCCTATCGAAACCCTAGGCCAAACAACCGTGAACAACCGTGCATTTTAGAACTTCGACACCGCAAAGCAGAAAATTGCAATCGAAGCCGAGTGGATGCGAACTCATGGCCGCACGGTCAAAAGTCCCTCTTCAAATTTCGCTGTAGAACTACACAGCTCTGTAAACTCGGAGTTCGGAGCTTTTTAACTTCAACAGCAGTGACGTCCATAGTTGTGTAGAATACGAGCAATTTAAGTCTCCTGCCATTTACTCCCAGCCATTTTCTACAATATTCTAAAAAATCTTCTGGAACGTTCCAGATCTTCAAAATGCAATGCTTTCACTGTCCGAGTATCCTCTCCTTGGGAGGGGAAAGTCTTTACTCTTACCATATTCGATCCTCGCCGAGTTCTTTCCAATTCGGCTGGAGTTTAGCTCCATTTTCTGGCGGCATGGCGGCAAATACTTGGAGCTCAAAGTTTGGAGGACCGAAATTGTTCCATAGCGGGGTTGCTGGAAATGGAGGTGGTTTGAGGGTACGCAGAGTGTGCAGAAGCTCGTATTCACCGTTCAGACAGATGGAGTCAGCTCGCATAAAGGTCGTGGGCATCGGCGGTGGAGGGAACAATGCTGTAAATCGAATGATTGCCTCTGGTCTTCATGTACTTGTACTTTTCCTTGTGCTCTGTGAAATTTCCATTCTAAATATTCAGAGAGGTTGCTTTCTTTTCTGTTTTAAAAAACCCATGTAGTTATTTGTGCGAATGGTTCTTTCACATCGAAAAAGAAAAGCTGCTAGGTCTATTTGGGCAATTTTAGGTAGCCCTTGAAAAGCTGGAGGATCAACAATTATTCACACTTCTAGTGTTAGGTTCTTCAGCCGGACAATTATGTCATTCACAGCAGATCTTTAGCATTTTTTTTTGGAAAATTCGGAAGTTGCTTTGGGAAACACAACTTTCCGGACTAAGCTGCCCCTTTGGCTAAGCTGCTGCACAACGAGAGGTGTATGCATGTGACCAAAATCACCTTGGGTTAGCACCTTGCCTCAGCAGCTCCCATGTGGGAGGCTTTGAACCACCTCACCGCTTGCCACCGGACCACACTCACGCGGGATTTCAACTAAATTTTGTTGGGGGAAGTTTTGGGGAAATGCTGGAAAGCGTAAATTCAGTAATTTCTTAATAACAACTGAAAGCATAATTTAACAATTTCAAAAAGCTCATGTTGCACTCTCATGGGAACCTGATTATGAAAGATATACGCTGTTGGATGATTGTGAGATCATATGTATTCCAATATGCTGTTGAATATGATCACAGCGTCAAACCTGTTGAACAGTATGTTTTATTCTTGTATAGGAATGTTCTTGTATGGAGGCAGTATCAAGGCTGGTTTAACGATTGTGCCTTTTTGCCTTTTGATTAGTTAAACTAGGGTTTCCCTTCTTGATAATCTCCAAACGAAGACCTTATGAGAGGCTTACGGAATGGACTTCCAGAATGCTTGAATGTTAGAAAAATGCGGCTTAGGAGGTGATCCAAAGATGGAAACCCTATAATGAACTAGTGGCCAGAAATTCATTCACGTTGAGCATAAGCATTCTTGAGAAGAACATAGTATACGCTGATCTTTTGAGTAATTTACAACAATGCAAATAAAGGAAATCTTCAATTTCTAGAGGTAGATCAGTTTTCTCCCAAAATTTTGGAGGAAATGAGAGCTGAAATTTGTAGCTTTTAGCTCTAATATAAATTTTAGTAGAATGAATATACAATTGGTTTGAGCCGATGAAAACACATGGACTATTAGCAGTGTTCCACAGGGACGCATCTCCCCACTTGGGAATCACGATTCCTTGCTCCCTTGCGCTCCGGGGACATCTAGGGGTCATTTCTCAACCCTCCCAAAAAGGGAAACACACGGAAACTCCAAAGGGCATTGTTTCTTCCCAAAAATGGAAACGTTTCCTTTGTTTCCCAAAAATTCGAGGAAAAATTATTTTAATAAAGTCAAAGGTATGGGAGAGTGCCTCCTATTGATGATTATGAAGTAAAGAATGGCTTCCTAGATGCAATTTCAAAGATCTACAATGAGGAGGAGGGGGCAAAACTTCAAAGACATTTTGTTCAGTTTGCATCTCTTAGTGGCCCCTTCAATGCACGTGGTGCTCGGGTAGATCGCATAGATCTAGCCCAAGATGACCCGATTGGTTGGTGGAGGATGCAATCGTATGGTGCTCCAGAGCTCAAACATTAGCTATGCGTTTGTTGTCTCAGATTGCTAGTTCCTTTGCAACAGAGAGGAATTGGTCCTCATATAGCTTCATCCACTCTATCAAGAGGAACAAGCTTACCTCTAGAAGAGCGGAAAAGTTAGTTGCTGTGCACAATGCCCTACGTCTTGAGCATAGGAAGACACCTGAGTATTTGAAGGGACCAACGACATGATGGGATGTTGATCCAGAGGATGATGCACAGGTAAGTATGAAGGAGGGATTTGATGAGACATATATGGGGTTGGTTGGTGTGCCACTTAGCATGTTTGAGAATGCAAGTGATTCTAATTCAGATGGTGACATGGTTGATCCATGCAACAGGTGGATGCAGAGACTAGCGAGGCATGACTTTGAGCAATTATGCTCATTTGTCTTTTAATATGTTCTTATGTTATCTTCTTTTTTGTTTTAGACTTCAGTTGTAGACTTCATTTTGTTTGGAATCTCGATATATGATATATTAGACTTGACTCTATAAAAGTTTGAATCTTGGTGTATCAAACTTGACTTTTATTTCAATATTCAGTATTCATCGTTGGAACTTTAATATGGTTTGAACTTTTATTTTCATTGTACATTGTTATAGTTATATGTATGTTTGTATCATGCTTTTCGTTTTAAATTTGTTTCAGTTATATGATTCATCAATTTATCTTTCATGATGTAAGTGTTATATAATGATAAAGACAATTAAATAATAAAATTTCAATGATATATTTATAATTTTTTAGTATTTTTATTTTTCTATTTTTGTCGGGGTCCTTTGTGTTAAGGATCCCAACGTCCCCCCATGTTTCCTAAAAATTGGTCGGGAGCTTTTGCATAGGCCGCTCCTGCGTATCCTTGCTCCCCCATCCCCATGTCTCGGAAACTTGGTGGAACACTAACTATTAGTACCTCACTTTGCAATACCCTTATCCTCTCATCTAGTAAATACATTATAGGGTGTAGTTCCCTATGTAAAAAAGTCTCTTTAAGCTTCCAATTATCCATTAATTGCAATTCTTCAATCTTGGACGAAATGTGACATAATTTATATTATGATATCTATATATGAGTTTGACATTGCATATTATAGGCAAATGAGAAATCAATGAACATTGATGTAATTTAGGCCTCATCTTTCTTCAACACTAGCATAATTGGGTATCACATGGAGAAGTGGTTGATTTATTATGACCTTTGTCAATTTGGTTCTCAATCTTCCACCTTTTAGATTGGAAGTTTGGAAGAACACCATTACTTAAAAGAGAAGTTGGAACAAAGTTAATGGTTGTCAGATTGTCATGTTTGGAGGTAGCATAATGGGTCCCATTGGATTGCATTCTCTGTCTTTAATCTTAAATTATGTGAGTTATAACTTGGCTAACCTGTGGCCTTTGTTATGAACAAAAATACCTTTTCTGATTTATTCACCAACATCTACCTTGGATATTATTATCATTATCATGACACCTCCCCATATTGAATGTAAAATATAGGGCATTCCATTTTCCCTCCACCTATAGTTGTTAGGTCCATGTTGGAATATTCTATATAACTTCTTTATCCATATCAGGGATATCATGTAAATTGTACATTTTATGTTATTTTGGTTGGGAAACCCCTTTTGGGTCTTGACTAGAGAGGGCACAAAACTCCTTATCATATCGTCTTTGGAATCAAAATTGGGAAACTTTGTATTATAGATGTTGTAGGAAAGCTAAACAACAAAGTATAAAAACAACTGGCTCGAGTTGCAAGCAAGCTTGGTAGCTCTCAAATGCCACAAAACATAACTTGCAAAAGTCCACAATTAATACATCTGCGAGTTTCTTGTAGCTATGCTTACATGTATACAACTCTAAAAGGCTCCCAAAATTCTAAGTGCTTTATCGAACATAGAAGTTAGTGAAAAACATGATGGCTATTGGTTTCTTCTTGTTTGTGGTTGGAAGGGAGGGAGTTTTGGTTTTCAAGTTCCATAGCCTCTATCCTTTGATGAAGTGTGCCCTCTTTTAAATATGATTGGATAGAGTTGTTGTTAAAATTGGCAACTAGGGCCAAACTCCATTTGGGTCATCTTATTAATGGCTGCTAATATTTTTCTTGGATCCCTCTCATTGAGAGGTGTAGGATTGATCTAAAGATCATCTGATTTCGATAAGTATTCATGGAGATATGAATTTATTAGTGTTATGGGACAATTCGTCAAGGTCGGCCAACAACCAAATAAACCCCACTTGTGCTCAACGTTTTAGTGTAAATAGAGGTGGTCTTCAAGTCATTTCAACACACACTTGGGATCTTTTCCTCTCTACTTGTCTTTGGGTTTTAGTAGTAGGAGAGATCCTAAGGGATA
Source organism: Pinus taeda (assembly GCA_000404065.3). Lineage (NCBI taxonomy): Eukaryota > Viridiplantae > Streptophyta > Pinopsida > Pinales > Pinaceae > Pinus > Pinus taeda. The sequence continues at coordinate 362,116 of APFE031074845.1, forward strand.
ACGTTGCCCTAATCTAGAGGGAGTGCCCTAGGCTCTACATTGCCCTAATATAGAGGGAGTGCCCTAGGCTCTACACTGCTCTAATGAAGAAGCCCTAGACGCAGGAGGAAAGGAAGATCTAGCACAGTGAAGGAAGCCCTAACACTGCCCTATGGAGAAGCCCTAAATGCTGCCCTATGAAGAAGCAGTGATATGCAGCCATGGAAATGAAGGTAGAAACCCTAGCCGCAGGTCTAAGGAGAAGAGATGCCCTAAACCTTGTTGCTACGCTGCTCAATGGAGATGGCACCTAAACGCTGTCCTAGAAGAAGTGCTCTATGCATGGAATGCTCTTGCTGTCATGAAAGGAAAAGGCCTTATCCTATACGCAGTCATGAAAGGAATACCATTGCTGTCATGGAAGGAATGCTCTCACACGTAAACGCTGAGATAAAGAAGCCACATCTTTAGCTATCCTTAACACTATTCTAAATAAGGATGCTCTATTTGCTGTTTGGATTGAATCATAGTCATGAATGATAGATCCAAGTCTTATTATGAATGTTGTAACATCATAGTCAACATAGTATATGACAGCAAGATGTATGGTGCAACAATGGTGTAGTAGTATGGACAATAAGATGTATGGTCCTGCAATGGTGCAGAGGTATATGACAACAAGATGTATGGTGGAACAATGGTGCAGCAGTATGGACAACAAGATGTATGGTGCAGCAGTGGGACAACAATGTTACATGGTGCTGCAATGATACAACAATGGGACAACAAAGGCAACCTGATGCAGCGTATGGTACAACAGTGGAACAACAATGGTCAATGTCATATAGTGCACAATGGGACAACAATGGTACAATGGTACAACATGGGACAACTAGTATTTAGTGCAACAAATTCATGGTGCTGTTATGGTATGGCAAAGCACAACGGGACAACCATGACATTGTGCAGCAGTGGCACAATGGGATAGTCATGACATAGCAATGGCACAATGAGACAACCATGACATTGTGCAACAGTGGCACGATGGGACAACAAGCATGTTTAGCACGATGAGGTACAACATGATGACGAGATGCAGCACAATGATAGGTGAAGGAGTCACCTTGGAGAATTAGTTGAAGCAGCATGTCTTCTGATCTCATTTATCATCTTGTTAGAGATGATCTATGCTTTTATCTAGATAAGTCAAAGTGTTGACCTCTGTTGTAAATGTACTATCTCTCTCTCTGCTGAACTATTGAAGAACATATAAGAAGAATTGATCAAGGTTTCCCCACATTGGGGTTTGTCCCTGGCTAGCGCCACATCTTGTGTCCTCTTGTCTTGGCTTGTCTTTTACGATATATGTTTATGTTCTATCTGCAGTTTAGTTTAATGCTGCTGTGATTGCTAATCTGAAAAAGATATTGAGCTAACTATGAAAATTGAAATAAATTGCTCTAAGCATAGAACATACCTAAACTTAACATGGTATCAGAGCTGAGGTGAAGGCAAAGCCCAAGCAAGAGTGAAAGAGCAATCACTGAAGACAGTTGGGAAAGGACAAAAGGATCAATGGATTCCTCATCCCTCTTCAAATTCACCAAGGGATAATCGAAGCAGAGTATATCATCAGAATGGCGCAACGGAAGCTTCTGATGGCCTACCTACAGATCACTTCAATGGGAAGTCCCGATCTCAGGGTGAAAGGAAAGGCAGATGCCTTGCTTACAATAAGTTTGGCCATTATGCGAAGGAGTGTCCAAATGGCAAGGACACATCTATTGATGAAGATAACAATCATTCCAGGGACATCTTCAATGATCGAAGGAATAACAGATAATGCAGGTCATCAAGGAAACGACCAACTCTTCAAGGAAAGCAAGGAACCCCTAGTATGAAGAATCAAATGTTGTTTCTAATAAGATAAATAAGCGTTATCTTGTATTGGCCCTCTCCTTTAGATTTTGTGGGAATCTGGCTTATTGATTATAGTTCTTCAAGGCACTTCATCGGATAAAAGGGTGCTTTCTCGAATTTGGTAAGAAACAATCGTGGGATTATACTTAGAGTCGATGCCACCTATCCTATAAAGGGTGTAGGAAATGTTACCCCTCGATTGAATGAGGGTAACTTGATTCATTTACAGAATCTCTTTTATGTACCTGATCACAAGAAGAACCTAGTGTCCATTTTAGCAATGGAAGTCAAAGGTTTTAGGGTGGCATTCATCGATGGAAAGGTATGTGTTTGAAAATAGAATTTTCAAAGATGCTTTTACTCATGGGTTCAGGGTTGGCAATTTGTACCAAGTTGCAAGATGGTCCATTGGGGACCATGTCAATTGACACATCTCATCTATAGCATCGAAGGTCTACTTATTGTGGGGCCCTATCTGATGTGAGTCAGATGGTGATTGGGATCCTGAATCCAAAAGGATCATGAAGGTACATGTCTAAGATGTACCGAAGGAAAATCTTACAAAGGGACCATTCCCCTCATGTAGCAGGTTCACAGGCTTGGAACAACCTGAGGGGTTTGGTATTCATAGGGAATCTCATGTATGCAGGTGCAAGAAAGCCCTCTATGGCTTGAAGCAAATCACCCGCGGTTTGATATGAGAGGATTGATAATTGTCAAATGAAGCTGAGATTCACTAAGCGTGAAGCCGATCCAAACCATGGTTTGAAGATTGTGGATGATAAACCTCTCATACCGGCACCTTCTAAGAACGACCTATTTCTGATAGGTGCAGACCCTGTCACTTGCAGAAGTAAGAGGGAGTTGGATTCTGGATGTGGAATGGTAAACTGCAAGCCTGTGACTACCTCGAGGATCTTAACTTTCAGAAGTTATATGGTGATGATGTTGGACTAGATTTGGAAAATGCCTCTGAGTTTTGTAAACTCATTTGCATTGATGTTCTTGGTGAACTTCCATCCGTATATATGTTTTGCAGTTAGCATGGTGAACTCATATTTGGTTGAGCCTCACTGGATTGATGCCAAGAATCTTCTGAGATATCTTCGGGGCACAATCTCTCATGGATTGAGATACACTGCCGGAAATATGAAGCTGCATGATTATTCGAATGCTGACTGGGCAGGCAGTGTGGAGGATCACTAGAGCACTTCTTAGTGCTGGTTCTCTTTGATTCTGCTTCGATATCATGGATGAGCAGGAAGCAGAAGTCGGTTGCTATAAGCACTGCCGAGACCGAATACATAGCTACGAGTATGATCTCGTGTGAAGCTGCTTGGTTGTGGAAGCTCTTCAGTGAGCTATTTGTACACATGATGAATACCACTGTGATCCTCTGTGACAACCAAGGGGGATTCGATTGTTGAGGAACCTCGTATTCGATGATTGCTCCAGCAGATAGACATCAAATACTACCTTATCTGGGAAATGGTAAGTCGATGAGCAAGGAGGCTCCATCACATTGAGACTGATGTACAGGTCGCAGACATTTTGTCAAAGCCCCGGGGAAAGGTCAAATCTGTGACTTTCCCAAATGACTTGGAGTCGTTGAGAGACCTTCATATAAGGGTCTTGCATGTTGCATGCATTGAGCTCTGGGAGCTTTGAGGGGCTTGGGGTACTTACTGGCGCAACACACGACCATAGGGCGACTCACCCTCCCATAATGGTGCGCTGTGTACAGGGTGAATAGCTCAGCCTTCCCCTGTGATACCCTGAGGCGACTTTGGGACAAGATGATTCGTTCTCTTGTGAGCCAAGATGATAAGTTCTCTTGTGGGACAGGATGATTAGTTTTCCTGTTGAGGCATCCTACCCATGTAGTCTGGGACTCATGGGAAGTACCTCTCATCTGATCAAAGAGCATGGAAATGGGGTTAGGGACCATAGTAGTACTATCGATGGACACATCGTTGCATCTACCGTACTCCCTATGCTAGGATGACCTCCAACTGATCTGGGATCAGTATGAGTGGTTTGAGACACTCTCTTGTGATATTGATATGGGATCAATAAAACTGATTTCGGGTCAGTAAGAGTGATATGACACACTCTCTTCAGATGAAACTGACTTCGGGTCAATAGAGAATAGTATGAGACATTCACGACCAATTCTTCTTCTTCATGGTTCAGCAGAGCAGAGCAGTGCAAGGCACTAATGGCAGAGATAGTATAGTCGGACATATGGATCAGCTGATGGAGTTCTCCCTAGTTGAGAGGGAGTGTTAAAATTGGCAACTAGGGCCAAACTCCATGTGGGTCATCTTATGAATGGTAGCTGATATTTTTTTTGGATCCCTCTCATTGAGAGGTGTAGGATTGATCTAAAGATCATCCGATCCCGATAAGTATTCATGGAGATATGAATTTATTAGTGTTATGGGACAATTCGTCAAGGTCGGCCAACAACCAAATAAACCCCACTTGTGCTCAATGTTTTAGTATAAATAGAGGTTGCCTTCAAGTCATTTCAACACACACTTGGGATATCTTCCTCTCTACTTGTCTTTGGGTTTTAGTAGGAGGAGAGATCTTAAGGGATAACGCTGCCCTAATCTAGAGGGAGTGCGCTGGGCTCTACGCTGCCCTAATATAGAGGGAGTGCCCTAGGCTCTACACTGCCCTAATGAAGAAGCCCTAGACGCAGGAGGAAAGGGAGATCTAACATGGTGAAGGAAGCCCTAATGCTGCCCTATGGAGAAGCCCTAAACGTTGCCCTGTGAAGAAGCAATAATACTCAACCATGGAAATGAAGGCAGAAACCCTACCGCAGGTCTAAGGAGAAGAGATGCCCTAAACCTAGTTGCTACGCTACCTAATGGAGATGGCACCTAAATGTTGTCCTAGAAGAAGTGCTCTACACATGGAATGCCCTTGCTGTCATGAAAGGAAAAGCCCTTATCCTATACGCAGTCATAAAAGGAATACCATTGTTATATGGAAAGAATGCTCTCACACGTAAACGCTGAGATAAAGAAGCCACATTTTCAAACTATCCTTAACGCTGTTCTAAATAAGGATGCTATATTTGCTGTTTGGATTGAGTCACAGTTATGAATGATAGATCCAAGTCTTATGATGAATGTTGTAACATTATAGACAACATAGTATATGACAACAAGTTGTATGGTGCAACAATGGTGCAGTAGTATTGACAACAAGATGTATGGGCAACAAGATGTATGGTGCAACAATATGGACAACAAGATGTATGGTGCAGTAGTGGGACAACAATGCTACATGGTGCTGCAATGATACAACAATGGGACAACAAAGGTAACTTGGTGCAGTATGGTGCCACATATGGTACAACAATGGTCAATGGCATATAGTGCACAATGGGACAACAATGGTACAATGGTACAACTAGTATTTATTGCAACAAATTCATGGTGTTGTTATTGTATGGCAAAGCACAACGGGACAACCATGACATTGTGCAGTAGTGGCACAATGGGACAGCCATGACATAGTGCAGCAGTGGCACAACGAGACAACCATGATATTGTGCAAGAGTGGCACAATGGGACAACAAGCATGTGCAGCATGGTGCAGCACGTTGAGATGTAGCATGCTGACTAGATGCAACACAATGATAGGTGAAGGAGTCACCTTAGAGAATGAGTTGAAGCAGCATGTCTTCTGATCTCATGTATCATCTTGTTAGAGATGATCTATGCCCTTATCTAGATAAGTCAAAGTGTTGACTTTTGTTGTAAATGTACTATCTCTCTCTCTCTCTCTGCTGAACTATTGAGAACATATAATAAGAATTGATCAAGGGTGTCCCCACATTGGGGTTTGTCCCTGGTTAGCGCCACATCTTGTGTCCTCTTGTCTTGGCTTGTCTTCTGTGATTTATGTTTATGTTCTATCTGCAGTTTACTTTAATGCTGATGTGATTGCTAATCTGAAAAAGATATTGAGCTAACTATGAAAATTGAAATAAATTGCTCTAAGTATAGAACATACCTAAACTTAATAGTTGTTGAAATTATTAAAAGTTGTAGAGTGTGAGTCTCTACTTAGATTGATGACCATTTTCCTCATCGTAATATCGTATTACATTATGTTTCCAATACATCAATTTTATGCTTTTGTTGCACTAGTATATTCATGATTATAGCATTTCATGAAGTGCACTAGTGTTCATTTTCATGCACCTTAGAGGTCATTGAAAAAAGAAAGGATCTATTGCATTACAAGGACTCTTCATGCATTCTTAAAATCCTTTTAAACTCTCAAGCTTCCTTGTAACACATATGAGCAAGACACAAAAGAATGCTAAGATTCTAGCTTTTGGGAATGGCATTTCAAGGCCCAAGCTGGTGCATAGAGGGGATAACCCAAAGAATGTTGATGTTTGTAGCTTGGATAGGTACTTTTGCATAGGCCTAAGTGTCTAGGTGTGTAGAAGTTGCCCAAAGTTTCCTTAGGACACTTGCCATTGTAATTTATCCTAACTCTATCTTAGGAAAAACACATAATTAGTTATGTAGGCTAATTGAACTAAAGCAACCTAGGAAAATTAAAGTAATTTACTTTAGTGGTTATGCTTAAATCTTAGCCGTTGATCTTAAGTGAGGTGAGATCTAATCTCAACCATCAATCACTTTGGAGATTGGGGTCATGGATTTAGCTAAATGTAATGTTATACAAGCAAGGAAAGGACAGGAGAGACATACCATACAACAACACAAGACATTGAGAGAGGCATATTAGGGGTGAGTGGAGAAGGACTTCCATTCTAGTGTGCTGGGTCCTAGGAAGTGCAGAAGTGCAACATTGGACATCCAAATCAGCCAAGGATAGATCTAGGGCCTGATCTGCTGGATCAAATCTAGGGTATGTTGTAATTGTATTCTCCTCAGTTGGGCCATTATCCTAGGACAAGAGCCCAAGTAGGTTCTGAGTTATTAATGAATAATTGTTGATTGGGTAAAATCTGTTTATGTCACTTTTCATTGAGATTGGTGTAATTTTGCTTCCACTAATTGTGTTGAGAATCTATTTGTGCATTTATTCAGTAGATTGATAATCTGCTAGGTTAATAAAGTGTTAGGTGCTAAGTTCAGAAAAATTAACAAGGAACGCCTTGTTTCTAACACTTAAAGGAACACTTGCCGCAAAATTACACAAATTACACCAACAAAACAAAGTGCCAATTGACCAAAGATTTCTAACATTGAGTTGAAGGATATCTTAGTAGCTAGGGCCCAATTAAACTAGAGAAAAATTCCTCAATGGAGAAAGGCCAAGAAGTAAGAAAAACCTAGAGAACTAGGATTGCTTGTGTTAGGTAGGTTGTTGCAAAGGGGACAAGACCAAGAAGCGATTGCAGTTTGTGCAAACAATGAGACAAAATGTAATAGGCAAATATTCAAGTAAATTAGTTGGAGATTGATAGAGGTTCTTACCCGATTGATTTTTGGCTAAATGATCTTCCTAATTTCAACGTAGCAAGCTTTTCTTGCATAGTGTTTCATTATCCCACCTTGCCAGTGAAGACCTTTGCCAAGGACTTAAAAAGTCTAAGCGTATTTAATTTCATGCATGTGAAACAAGGGTTGGCTTGTCCTTTCAAATCCAAGCCCCTCGCTTGTAATTTGGTGGTGGTTTTTATGTGAAAGCTAGTGATTAATTGTGATGTTACATGTCCTCGTCTCCAAAATTATAGAGTGTCAAGGAGGTGGGTGAAAAAGCCACCTCACAATTTTTCGCAGGACACCTAATTTGAGAGTAACAACTTCATTGGCTAGAGAAAAAGCTTGCTGTTTTTTTCTTGTAAAACTTGATAAAATGAGACCTTATGTAGTTTGCCAATCTTCTTCTGGATTCGAGCTATAATTGAAGCAAATGTGCTTTTGGAGTGGGTGAATTTTGAGATCATTTGATTGATAAGTGTACTTGGCTCTCCAATATTAGTAAGGGAGGAGGATACTCTAATAAAGAGCATAGGATTCTGCTTGATTGTTTGTAGACTTTCCCGGACCCAAAGAAAATGATATTTCAAGGTTTCCCTTGGGACCTAATAAGATCCCCCCTCACTTGTTGATTGTGCTTGTGAATGGTAGATTAAATCCATAGAAAGTTGTTGATTTCATGCCTTATTGAATGTGACCGATTAGAAGTAACCTCTAATGGAACCTCTTGGGAGTCTAGGTTGCAAATGTGCGTGGAATAACTTGATTTACGATACATGGTCCAAGGTAATGACATTATTCCTACCAAATCCTCAATAGTTAACTCAATATGAGGAATGTTGCTAGGGCTAAGAGGATTCTTTTGGACTTTGTGAAGGACCATTGATTCTTGTTCTTGGCTTTGGAAAGATTTGCTCCTACATTTGGAGATGACTAGGATCCATCGTTGGAAACATATCCTATAGGATGGGAAGTGCCTAGCACAGGAATGATCGAAAAAGATTTTTTTTATTTGCTACATATGAAGACATTATTTGTTGTTGGAAACCATAACTAATAATATTAAATTCCTAAAGTTAATGTTGATGTTCTCCTTTATCTTTCCTTTTCTATCCTTTCACTTAAATTTTGAACATTACCATCGGTAGTTTTGGGATGTTCGAGAGTTTTTCTAACCTCATTAGACTTTATTAGGAGAGTATAATTTTATATCCCATTCATGATTTTGTAGGCTTGACAATTTTTAAGATTTTAACATCTCAAGGGTGGCAAGAATGCAACATTTTAGGATTAAATTATATCATGTGTGAGGGTATGGCATTTAATCAAGAGCACCAAACTCTTTATGTACCCCAATGTTAGGGGTGTTCATTGTTGAACTCATTTGTCATAGCTACAATAAAAATACACCTTTCACAAAACCATTGATTAGGCATGTTAAGGTTTTCACCTTGTTTTAATGCTCAAATTAGCCAATTTCATTAAAATTGGAGGGTGTTGACTGAAATAACAAGGTGGACGTACTTGTACGTGTAGAAATTCCATAATTTTTTTTTGCTCTGCTTGAATGAACAAATCTGAACCCAACTTGTAATCCAAGACACAAATTTTTCTCCACTTATTTTGCAGCGGAATAGGAATACAAATAAATACAGTCCCACAATAATCAAGACACAAAAATTTCTAGGGAACCCAAATAGGAAAACCGTCTAAACCAATATGGTTTTCTTTTCTTATCCTAAGCTTGAAACACCTGCAAGACCCCTAATCTGCGTCCCTTATCCTTTGCACACTCTTGGACCCCTATTTCCTAGTACATTCATCCACAATCTATGAGCATAGGCTGCTCCTATTAACTAGGAAATACCTCCTAATTGCTAGCGCAATTCCACAAGCTCCTTTGCACACTCATCCTATCACAAGCTCACACACACACAAACCTGTGCTCTCTATTGCTTTATCTCACCAACTCGTGCTCACAAAACAATGAATAATTTTGTGCCTTGGTCCTCCTTATAAGCTTTTCGAATAGGCTAAATCTAGCAAGTTATATTTTTGGAAGTCTAACTGACTTATGCAACTCGTCCATCCTCAATTTAAAACTCGAGACTCACTCACATGTCTTTTTCCAAAGATAGCTCGCACTAGAAGACAAGTTGAGCCTTCAACTCTTGCATATTAGTCAAACTTCTTCATGAACTGTCCTAAGTTCCTAACTTATAGGAACTCGCCCTAATTTTTAGGAATTTGTCCTAAATTTTATGAACTCGTCCTAACTTTTAGGAACTTGTGAATGCTAAGGAAATCTACTTCTTGGTCTCTTTGACTAAGGCACAAGTCAAAGAAAGACCTTTCTTGCTACTATTTTCAACACTCCCTCTTAGCGAGGAAGGTGTTTCTGGAAGAACCTTGTCCACTCGGATCTGTCTCCAATACTACCACGTTCTCGATTGCTATAGCTGCTCTCTTTGAATTGTTTGACTTCCCTGCTTTCCCTTGTGGAACTCGATCTGAAGGCCTGTTCCTTCCCACCATGTTCTGTGAGTCTATCACTTCAGTGATAAGTGCCATGTACCCTATGTACCTGTGTGGCTGCTTCCTCTGGCTGAAGGTGACACTGGAAGATCCAACTCTCTTCTGATCTCCCTTAAACAAATCCTTTGCCCACTTGGCTCAAACTCTCCCTATACTGGGAATCTTTGACCGAGTGGCTGGTTGCATTCACCTTGGGCTATGCTCCTCCTCATCCTGCTAGCCAGCCCAACTGCCAATTAACGTAGACTCAAACTGAGATACTGGCTGAGGCTCCATCTTGAGAGCTCTATCCCGCTCTCGCTGAACCACCACTTCTCTACTCTGAGCTCTCCTTGCCTCGTTGCTCAAGGCTGCACCTGCCTCTACTTGCAACTTGTAGAGATTCTTTACCCGCACATCTATCTGCTTCTTACATCCATAAGCTAAGTGCTGGAGGTAAGACTTACCTCTGTAGAAGATGACATCATACCCCTTGTCCTCAAGGGTAGTTACCGAAACAAGATTCTGCCTCAATCTTGAAATATAGAGAACATCTTTGAGATGAAGAGGATTACCTTACTCCCTCTGAAAACTGACAATACGAACTCCTCTAGTTGCATATTGACCATCATCTCCTAGCTCGATCTAAAAATGCATGTCCTTCTCTTTTAGGTGGTTGAAACTCTTCTTGTTCCCAGTCATGTGGAAGGATGCTCTTGAATAAATATATCATATACTGTTGTCTGCTGAGCTTGCCATGCATGTTGGGTTGTGTTATATTCTTTCCACGACTAGCCCACATAGTTAACCGGGGGGTTAGAGGGGGGGTCACAGGGGGTTTGAGTGGGGCTGGTAGCCCCCCTCTACAGGGTTCGGGGCAGCGCCCCGGGGAATTTTTTTTTGGACTCTATATTAGGTGGGGCGAACCTACCTATGGTTTTGTGCATGGTTTTTGGTCCATGGTTTTGGACGTGATGGTTTTTAGTCATGGTATTGGATGCTTCGGCATGTATAAATATGTATTGTAACATTGAAAGGAACATAATGAAAAATCAAGCTGGTAGTCCTGGTTTTGGGAGCCAGGGGAAAATCTCTGTGTATATGTGTTTTATGTGTTATGCTCTTGTATTGTTTATTTTCTGTTCATAGAATTTGTATGCAGGTAATTTCTACGGGGTTAAAACCTACAATGCAAGCAATCAATGAGAAATATTTCCCGAATTGGGTAGAAAATGCATCGACCTCCGCTGATGCAACTACATGATCCTTATTGGATTCCTTCTTCCACTTAGGACACTTAGTGGCATAGTGTCCAAACTCATGGCAATGGAAGCACTTGATCTTGCTTAGATCCTTCTTCTTGCCCTTTTGACCGGACTCGACCTCTCCTTGGCCCATCTTGCCCTTGGATTTACCTACAAGGGCCAAATTCTCCTTGTCCTTGGTCTTGACTGATCTTCCTTCTATGGTTCCCCTTTGGATTTCTTCCTGTATGTAGTCAGTCCAAAACCTTTCCCAATCAGGAAATTTTTCTCTCCCACTAACAACATTTTGGAACCCTTTCCAAGACTTGTGAAATCCAATTAAGGCAAGACTCACAAGGTCATGATCAGATACAACTTCACCCACACCACCTAGTTCATCTCGAACCTAAGTGAACCTAGTAAGATATGTGATAATGGGCTCACCTTGTTTCATCTGGATACTCCTTAGCTTCTCCTTAAGAGAAAGCTTCCTGGTATCATTAATACTCTGATATAACTTTAAGATGGCATCAAACATCTCAAACGCTGTCTTTTTCTCATGGATATGAGGAACTACATGATCTTTGACCCCTTCTGGAGTAATCCTCCTAGCCTTGACATTATTCTTAGTATGCTGGGCCAATTGTTGGGGATCTTGAGGAGTTGCTATCGCCCGCTTGATAAACTCTCCCACCCAATTATCCTCCAACACAATCGTGATCCTCCCTTTCCAAGAGATGAAGTTCGATGCTCCCTCTAAACAGTGATTTGCTCTCAATCCTTGGTACGCCATCCTGCTTCCCTGAGAGATCTCCAACGCCTGCCCACTAACAACCTTGTAATCCTTCACAAGAAGCTATACTTAGGGCTCAAATAATTCTGCCTCTTGTGTTAGTCTTGTAGTCCTTCACAAGAACTGAACTTAGTGCACAATGTGACAACTACTGTTGTCCTCCAATCTGCTCTTAAGTTGCCACCTACTCTCTCCCAATCTTGGACTCTCACCAACCTACACCAACCTAACATCAACACCATACTTGAAAGAACACAAACAAACCTTGGGTCTGGATGATTAATTCTGTCCCCAAATCAACTCGGCCTGTGCATCTAAGTCTGAAGTTTCGGCCAATGTTGTTAAAAGCGCGATTAAATCGCGCTTTTTTCAAAAAATCGCGAGTTTTTCCCTAGCCCGATTTAATCGCGCTTTTTATAAGAAAAAAGCGGGCCAAATTTTTTTTTGCCGCTTTTTGGGAAAAAAGCGCGCTTTTTTGAAAAAAGCACGCTTTTTTTTGGGAAAAAAGCTCAGCCTGGCGGGAGTGGGCAGTGCGATTTATAATGAAAAATTGAAAAAAATGAATATTTTTGTACCAAACGATTTTTTCCCGATTTTTTCCGTTTTTTTCCTGATTTTCCCGATTTTTTCTGATTCGTTCCCCGCGCCGATTAATCCCGCTTGCGCTTTTAACAACATTGGTTTCGGCCCTCTGGTTAGGGCTAGAGACTGTCCATGTCAGCTCCCTAAATCTGGTCCAAAGATTCCCAAAAAAACTGCAGTCCCTTGTCATTGTGTCAGGTGACTTATATATATATATATATATTCCTTCTAAATGTGGTTATTGAATCGGGGCAGTGCAATTTATAATGAAAAATTGAAAAAAAAATGAAAAAAATGAATATTTTTGTACCAAACGATTTTTTCCCGATTTTTTCTGATTCGTTCCCCGTGCCGATTAATCCCGCTCGCGCTTTTAACAACATTGGTTTCGGCCCTCTGGTTAGGGCTAGAGACTGTCCATGTCAGCTCCCTAAATCTGGTCCAAAGATTCCCAAAAAAACTGCAGTCCCTTGTCATTGTGTCAGGTGACTTATATATATATATATATTCCTTCTAAATGTGGTTATTGAATCTTTGGCTTAGCTTCACTTCTCAGAATCTGTATGTTCGTTGTATATTTAGTTGAATATGTAGACATGTGCTCTCTTTTCATTTCCTTGCAAGGTGTACTGTATCTCATTGCATATAACAAACTATCAATTGGAATTTTTGTTTTCATTTGCATTTCTCTAATAGCAGTGGAAGGGTCAAATTGTTTCTCAAATTATTGACTTGACTTTAATGACGCTACATTGTTGCTTGTTGTATTTCAGGGCGTTGAATTTTATGCCATAAATACAGATGCTCAAGCTCTGCTACAATCAGCTGCAGATAATCCTGTTCAAATTGGAGAACAATTGACGCGTGGACTGGGTAGGATACTTTGGCCTTGTCATTTGAAAAGAAGATATCATCTCTTATTGACATGCTGAAACTGAAAAACGTTTATATTGCTAGAAAGAATCAACAATTCTTAAAATTTGAATCTGTCAACCATTTAGTTGGAGAGTAGGGTTTGGGCATCGAGTAATCTGTTACTTTAGTCTTCAGATCTCTCATAGGATCAGTAAAGGGTAATCCAAACTTTTCTACTCATATAATTTCAGATATATTAAGTCTTAATCCAAACTTTTTGACTCCTATGAATCAAATATATGAAGATATAATCCAGTATTTTCTACTCCTAAAAATTCATATATATGATGTCCTATTATCATGTATGAAAATCCAGCAAGTTATATCCTCATTTAGACAAAACCATGATTTGGTCTACAAATCACAAGTTATTTAATCTAAAAAGAGTATGCATTCCATAATTGTTTTTTGAATGCTTACAAAATTCTATTAATAAACCATATTGTACATAAAAAACATTTATTGCGGAGAAGTGGGTAACATGTAGGTCATTATCATAGATTCATGAAAGGGATAATTACTAGTTACAAAGATTCCCCTTAAAACAGCTAACTAAATCTAGCTTTTATCAAAACATTGACAGCCTTAGCCTCCCCAAAATAATAATACTTAATGAATTTTAAGTCTGTAATAAAGGTCTTAAATGGCAAGACAAAATTATGTTCAAGATTCATAGATGTTAAGTCTGCAAAGCTATTGGGTATTCCTCATCATTAGGCTTCTCAAGCCACACAAGAGTTGAGAAATGCTTATCAAGCACAAAGGGGTCCCATCCTCATTAGCCTTTTCTTGAGGTTTCACCACTTTAGAAATATCCAGAGAGATGTATGCCCTAGAGGAAATTCTTGTTCAGAGCATGTCTTGGGTCTCCATGCATTGGCGTTGTGGTCTACATTGGCATTATTTACATTGTTGATGAATCTATGCTTGCTTGATGATGTGGCCAATGCTAGCCTAATCCTCAATTCTGAGATGGAGTTGGTGACCTAACTTGGGAGGGGCTAAATGGGACCCTACTCATTGTACATGGTGCTTTACTTTGATATCCCAATAGTTTCTGCAAAAACTGTAAGCTGAGGGTGACATCATCAAGTTGAGTTTGAATTTGTAGTGACAAATTAATCATGATTGCCACTAGTTCAATCAATCTATGTACTATGATTTTAATATTATTATGGCTTTTAGATAGATGAAATAAGATCTCTACTAAGCCCCAAGGGTTAGCTCAATTGATCGCGTTCCTGTCGTTAAAGCTGCTTGCTAATGGGAGGTCATGGGGTCAATTCTCCTCGATGCTCCTGGGGTTAGGCTCTGTTAATGAGCCGAGGGAAGTGATACCTTTGGGAGGATCTACCTGGATAGTTTCCGTGGATGTAGTGTCCACTGATCTCTGGTGTCCATGAACCACACAATAAAAAATTTCTACTTCGAGCACTTACCAATTTGCATCATGATTAATAGTCCAAATTCTTTATTACCCAATAGAATATCATTTCAAGAAAGGGGGACTTGCAACAATTGGCTGCAAAGATCTGTGGCTTGTTCTAGACCACTTTCGTCTTCTTTGCATTACTAGAGAATTCGCCTAAATGTTTTGGCCTTGCACATCAACTCTAAAATTCAGTTCATATGGAGTACTCAATAGATAACTAGTAAATTCTAATATCAAATATTTATATGAAATTAAAGCAGTATTAGTAACACAAAATATGCAAGTAAAAAGTGCAATATATATCATTCATAGGGCATGTGATTGATCCCTTTTATAAAGGCTGTCCAACTTAGTGTGTTAGTTTCTTTCTTTTTATGGTTAGTTTCTCTTTATTTTAAGGAATCTAGAAAAGTAATAGCATTGTGGACACTAAACATCTCCGTTACATTAGGGGCATACATTGACCATGCTGGGTACATCATCTGGTGTC
Organism: Pinus taeda; assembly: GCA_000404065.3. Classification (NCBI taxonomy): domain Eukaryota; kingdom Viridiplantae; phylum Streptophyta; class Pinopsida; order Pinales; family Pinaceae; genus Pinus; species Pinus taeda. Next base: position 377,468 of record APFE031074845.1, read on the forward strand.
CCTGTTGCTTGAGAATATTTGATGCCAGTTGGGACATTCCCAGGTGCTCACCCCAAGATGATGGGGAATGCTGGGGATGCATCCATGTAATTATTGTCTAAAAAATGACATTTTTGCCATTGTGGCAATTAAGGAAGTAAAATTACACTTTTCTTCATCATTCTTGCAGTGGCAACATAATGATTGTTTTTGGTTCAGAAATGCAGGTACTGGTGGAAATCCTGAACTCGGGGAACAAGCTGCAGAAGAGTCAAAGGAAGCTATAGTTGAATCTCTTAAGGAATCAGACCTTGTATTTATTACCGCTGGAATGGGTGGGGGAACGGGGTCTGGTGCAGCTCCTGTTGTTGCACGATTATCAAAAGAAGCAGGCAATCTGACTGTAGGTGTAGTTACTTATCCTTTCAGTTTTGAAGGTCGTAGGAGATCTGTACAGGTGGGCATGCTTTGGCTTTTATTTACCATAGCAACTAAATTGTGCCTATTGTGGTGCTTTTCTTGTCAGCATTTAATTTTTTGTGATGCAAGGGTTGTCTAGAGGCTGAACTACTGTTCCATTGTTAAACTATTGGCTGAAATAAAATTCTGTAACTTTTGAGCATCATGTTTCAACTAAAAACTGTTTTGATTAACTTGTAATGATTCTGTCCAAAGATTGATGGCATTAGAATATTTAAAAGGAAATTCCTTACAGTCCTTTAACTTTTACTGTATTGATATGCATTGATGATGTCTGTAACACTTAAGCCATTACTGGTAGAAACTGACTCAGTGATTAAATTGTATGCAGGCCTTGGAGGCAATTGAGAGACTACAGAAATGCGTGGATACTCTTATTGTCATTCCAAATGATAGGTTACTAGATGTTGTTGAAGAGCAGACACCTCTTGAAGAGGCTTTCCTCCTTGCTGATGATGTTCTACGTCAAGGTGTACAAGGAATTTCTGATATAATAACAGTAAGTGGAATGCAAACTTAATTGTTTGCTCATGTTTTTCATTATGACTTTCTACTATGATATTTGGTAAAACATATTTAAAATAAATGAGATTTGCAGTGTGCATGCATTAAGTTTGTTGATATGATGCATATAAAAATGCAGATTCCAGGCTTAGTGAACGTGGACTTTGCAGATGTGAAGGCTGTTATGAGTAATTCAGGAACTGCAATGCTTGGAGTGGGTGTGTCATCTGGAAAAAACCGAGCAGAGGAAGCTGCACAGCAGGCTACTTCAGCTCCCCTCATCGAAAGATCAATAGAGCGTGCTACTGGTGTTGTGTACAATATTACTGGGGGAAAAGACCTTACACTGCAAGAAGTAAACAAAGTATCCCAGGTATGGTATATAGCCTTTTTATGAAAGACAATGTTGAACTTTTATGTTGTTGTTGATGGCATTGAAATGTTTGAGAATTGTGTACTGTTTTTGGTTGATATTGTATAAGTTATCAGTGGCTGTGTGCGATAACATATACATAAGCTTAGGTGCCATGTCCAGCAAAATCACCCAGGATTTGCAGCTGGCTTCACCCCTTTTTGAGACATACTGCTCAGATAGGGCAGGTTACAGTGAGAATTGGAACCATGGTGGACGAATTAATACTCTGTTGACTTCACAAATGAATCAAAGGGTTCATTGGAAAGATTGTGTATTATATTAATGATGATAATATTTAAATTGGCATTACCCTCTTTAAAAATGTGCGATGAATCTTGTAAGCTGTCATGTTTGCTATTGTAGAGGTTGGTACCCCATGTGTTTATAATTTTGTTTTTTTGTTTTTTTTTGTAACGATTGCTATCTAGTAGGTTCTGCACAAAGCAATTCCACTTATTGTATAGGCTGTGCATTTTGTACACTGAGCTAGTTGTTTGGGAATGCATTTTGTAAATGTTGACTACATTCCTAAATGCCTATGCTGAAACTAGTTATAGTATGGGCTATGCATTTTGTACTATAGGAACCTAGTTGTTTGCAAATGCATTTTGTATATCTCATTTACATTGCGATTGTTTAAAGCTGTTAGGGTATGGAGGGACAAGTTTCAGGAACAACTGCAAAGGCCCTACAAATTTCAGGGCTGGTACACAAAAAAAACCTCACCCCCACCCATGCCCGCAAAATATAGAAAAGATATAGAAAACATGGAAAAATTAGTAGTTTTACCAATGCATTATAATTGATCAAAGTAGACTGTAGAACACATGCTACATCCAGTTATCCAATTTGAAACTCAATTAGGTGAATTCATAATCCACACATCTTACATGATACATACCCATGTCACATTCTGACAGCATATAAAAATTTAAATGACAATTTTGTATGAATAGTCTTAAAATAATTAGTGGAGTCCTGTAAAATGACCCGGTGGCTTTAAGATGACTAGTTGGGCCCTCCCCTAAAAACAAAAGGAAAAAATATTCTTTTTTGACTGTTTTCTTTTATAAACTACCACCTTTGTAGGGCATGGTTGGACGTCCCATGTGTTGGAAAATCAAGGTATTTGTAGAATAGAGTTGATTTTCCTTACTTGATAATTACTTGTGATATTAGTTTCCCTTTTCTAACTTTTATTTCTTCTTCATCAAGCAATTACCAAACATGAAGATCACAAGAACACAACGAACACAAAATATAGGCTCCAAGCTAGGGCAAAACCCCTCCAAGGGGAAAACCCAGAAATGATACTTCTCTTCTTATAGAATCAAATCAAAGTGAGATCTCCAAGACCCAAAGACCAAAGACAAGACTTCCTCCAATGATCATGTCAGCCCTTGAACAAGACATCTTTCAAACAAGTCAAATTCCATCAAAGTCAACGAAGGGCAAACTCTCCAAAACCTGCTCCAGTCAAAGTCTTGGCGCTCTTTCAGGTTTGCTATTTGGACCTACAATTCCCGGTCTTGCAACTCGCATAGAAAACCTAATTCTTTGCAAGTGTGGGCAGAAAAAGGTCAAACTTCAAGTCTTCTTCCTTCGCTTTTAACTTCTCCTTTTCTCCTTGACTTTCGATTTTGAATTTCTTCTTGTCTTGGTGCAGATCGAACTTATATATTGTGTGTTCAAACGAGTCGAAGTCTCTTCCTATATATACCTTTTTCAAGGGGTCGAATAGGCCTCTCCCAGGCCTACTTTTCCTGGCAGGGCCGACTTGGCCCTGGAGGAGAAAATGACTCTTCTTGACTCAAAAATGATAATTTTCTTTTGTTACAAAGAGTCTAAATGTGACTATGACAAATATTCTTCTTTGACTCAACAAGCCGCTAGAATCATGAAGAACATCCTTCGACCTATACTTGAGCATGAAACCAATGCTTAAATAAAATTCTTTTTCTTTTTATATAAAATATATGATGTCATGATTACAAAAGTCATTATGAAGGCTGAATCTAGTTACATTCTCCAACACTCCCTCTTAACTAGGGAGGTATTCATAATCCCATCATAAGGTACAAGGATTTTCAAATTGAAGTATTCTCATAATAAGAGTCGGATTGATAAGCCATCTTTAAGCATCAACATCATAACCAACATTGTCAAACATAGCAAGGCCTTGACTAACAAGCTCTAACTCTCCACAAGATTAGAGCACAATGCTGGGTGGCTTTATGTAAGATGCTACGCTACCTCTCAAAGGCACATACCCCATCCAAATGTTCACTGGGTATGTCCTTCTAGGACTATTCTTATTTTGGATTACCAATCCTCAAAGAATATTAATCCTCTTTGACCACTCTTGTCTTGGATACCCTGTCCAATCCTCAAAGAGTGTCGGTCTATGTGACTACTTCCTAATCCTCAAGGAGTACCAGTCCTAGGTGCTTATCCAATCTTCCATTCTCCTTCCCATTGCCTTCACTAGACGTACAACTGTTAGTCTTGGTCTAGTGCATGACACTTGGAGAATATGGTGTCTATCATCACTCCCTCTTAACCAACGAGATAATCCTCATTCCCTCTTGATTAGGGAATAGATCCTTGCTCCCTCTCAACTAGGGAGACACAATCAAAAGTCTAAGTTTGTTTCAATGCATTAGCTAATTCTTTTGTTGTGGAGATTTTCAGTAGTAGCTGTAGGGCTCCTCCTTTCCTTTGCAATGTGCATCATCGTTCTAGGATGTCAAATATTCCATCATACTTCTTGACAAGTTTTTTGGCTCCTATCATCATCACATCATGTCAAACCGTGAGTTTCTTGGATCCCAACAATATTTTATGCAACATTGTCATCAATTGGATCATCCATTTTTCTTTAAGGAGCCAAACTACTCACAACTACCAGCACATGCCAAAGTTTTGCCTCATATTCATTAATGAGTCACATCAACTTCTCTAAAAATCAATGTTCATCCAATCCATTTGCTTTCAAATCAGACATCTGTCAGTACTATATTATCAAGCACACTTTTCTTCCAACCTCTTCACATGCTTTTGCAATATGTTTGACCAGGGAGCCAAGTCATATTCAAGTAGATCATCAATACCAGAGTTACCAGAACATAATAACCTCTTAGTCAAGGCATCATGTCAAATTCTGTTACTTGCTCCTTCTGAATTCAACATTCTTTTGCATGTTCTATCTTCACATTGCAACAAGGTTCTGCTTCACTTTCAAATATCAATGTGTTCTTGGAATGAAATCATCAGTTGGAAGCTTCAATATCATCGAGGTCCTTATAGGTCCGTCTTTCCATCATGCTCATCATTATTAGGAAGTCATCACCAAGCACAAGTCTAGCTTTTTCCATCCATCTCATCTTGCTTTCATAATTTTGACGGCCTTCATTATGTGCATGCAATTCTCATTAGTAAGTACAACCCAGACAAATATACATAGAAAAGAGCATAATGTCAATCTAGTCAATCTAGGGTTTCTATGAATTCTAGGGTTCTAGCTATAAAGCCTAGACATTCCTTGATCCATCCCTTATTAGGGATTTTACTTTAGTGGAAACATCCAATCCTAGGGTTTTGTCTTCAAGCCCTAGGATTTCTCTTAATCCAACTTTTGCCAGGGTTTAATACATACCGTAGACTCTTTCTCAAAATTCTTTTATACTAGGGTTTTGAGATATCAAAGAATACTTAGCTTGCAAAACCTAGATACCATTCCCCAAGAGCTAGGGATTCCTTAGAGGGAACAACTGGATAGGTTTCCTTTTCTAGGGTTTTCCAATTCAAGTTTCATCTAGGGTTTAAAACTCTAGATATAAAAAGCTATACGATCTTACAAACCCTAGATTCTTTTCAGTCATCAAGGTCTAATATGCAAAACTTCTACAAGTATGCTACTAAAAACCTCAATGCAATTCATTTCTAGATCTTAGGATCTAATCTTCACATTCAACTCAATACCTGGACCATTTTTAGCAAACTTGGTCTTCATGTGAGCATGATGTAGTACCTGCCATGCTTAGGAACTATGTCTCTTTTTCTTTTCACAACAGAACCCGTTAGTTAGGGTTTCTATCTATAGGGTTTCTCCTTTTATTTCATACTTTGTTAGGGTTTACAATCCCTAGATGCCCATACTTGTCACTTACAAATTGTAAAGTTCTACAACCACACATTAGGTTAGTTGCAAAACTCTAAATTTCAAGGTCTTCTAGATCTATCATTTAGATTCTATACAAACCCTAGAAACTTCAAAGTTATCGTTCATGCATTACTATCATGCTGTAAAACCCTAATGAAATCATTAGATTACAAGACCTAGCATATTATTAAATTCTTTCATGCTACTATCCTTTTTCATGATCATCATCATAACCTTGACACATAACATGAAATGTACATAAAAATTATACATACCTCTGCCACTTTACCTTGAAGATCTGGTTCTTCTTCAAGTCCAATTAGCTTTGCTGTTCCCATATCACTATCCAATTGTCATGTCAAGGTTTCTTATTCTTGTAGTAATTCGTGTCAATGTTATACCCATATTAGACTCTTGTCACTTGCATTTCTCCAAGAAACGCTTTGTAGATGGGTTCTCAAATTTGCAAGGCAGAGAGAATAATTCAATCTTGGTCTAGTAGGACAAAACGAACTCGCCTTGTTTGTAGCAACTTGCACTGTTGCAACTTGCACCGTAGAAATCAATATTGCATGGCATCGTAACACTTGTTGTGATTTGTTTGACATACTACATTTGTACACTGTTGCAGCTCGGATATCATATTGCTCATATTACTGTCAGTTCTTAGAAGAGGTGTCAAGAGATCTCATAGTCCTTCACTGTTTGTCAACACATCACAGTTCTTCGAATCATAGATAGGTGCCTCAGAATTTCAGATTAGGATCCTTAAACTCACATAACAATACCTTTCATAAAATTGCACTAAAGCTCGCATATGTGCCAAGTGTTGAAAACTGTAACTAGGTTCGGTCTTCATAAATTGTACTTGAGTCAAAATGTAATATATTTGTCAAAAGAAAGCAAAAAGAATTTTATTATTAATTGAATTCACTTGTTAAAGCATGGGTTTCATGCTTGGGTCAATTGTCTTATGTCAAGCCTCCATTGTGGGCATTAGGTTGTTGTCAAAATCAATTTTTGTTTGGTCAAAGACTCCTCTATCAATGTCTCGTTGCTGTCGGCCTCAAAAAGAATCATCATCTAGTCGACTTCCCTCAATGAACTCATGTCGACCTAACCTTATAAAGACACTTCTTTTCATGAACTCATGTCGACTCATTTATGATGGACAAACAACTATATATACAAGCCTAAGGACTTCACATCAAGCACTGTGAAGAGCTCGAATTTCAGAGAAGTTTTTCGGTTATCTCAGAGAGAAGAATTTCAGTGATCTCAGAGACAAATTTCAGTGATCTCAGAGATAGTTTTTCGGTTATCTCAGAGAGACAAAATTTCGGTGATCTAAAATGACAAGTTTGGATTTCAGAGAGAAGCTTTTTCGGTACTATTACAGTGAGACAGTTCAGATCTTTTCCAGAAGATGGGTTCATAGAATCTCAGTGAAGGCACAATATAATGAAGATATAACTTCACTATAACTTGCAGAGATGATTTTAGTGGTACCACAGTGACAAGGTCTCAACAACGACAAGGTCTCGATGCTATCATAGTGATAAGAATTCGGTACTATCACACCGATAAGGACTCAGTGCTTGATGGAGGAAGTCTCTAGCCTAGCTTGTGAGGGTATTGGTTATCTCATCTTGTTTTGAATCTACTGAAGGTAGAATTCTTGACCGGGGTTTCCCTTGGCCACGTGCCTACATCTTGTTTCTTCTTCTATTTGTTGATTGGCATTAGTCTTGATGATAATGAGAAGATAAATTGAATGCAAAGATAATAATAATAAACCATCACAAGATAATGTCATAATAAGAGAAATCAAATAACTTGCCACCTCCTTGGATTTCTCTACATGGTATCAGAGCTATGGTGGAAAGGTTGAAAAATCACCTTATTGGCAAGAAGGTTTTGGTAATGAAGAAGAGTCACTGTATGAGATTGAATCCATTGTCAAGAGTAGATCGAAGCAGTTCAGATAGAACAGTGATGCATTTCGGTGTATCTTAGTGAACTGTTAGGATCAATTTCAGAGTGATAAAGTTCGGTGAATATATTTCATTGTGATTACAAGACAACATAGAGGTATTCAAGGTAAAACATTGATATGTTTTGAATACCAAGTTATCACAAGTGCAATAAAGAAGGCCTACAACGAAAAGGAACTCAAAGATCTATGACTACAAAAAATATGATAAGGGCTACTACAAACCAAGGATGAGGCCATCTCCATATAACCGGAATCTGAAGTCTGTCCTATGGAGAAAGGAACTCAAGCCTTGAGGATCTGAATTAATATTCTGAGTACGAGGTACCTGCTCAAGGAAATCAAGAAGTATTGTCCCTTAATAAGATGCACATGCAACAAGTCTAATGAGCTATCAAATCAGAGGTATGTAAACACAAGGTACGTATGCTCATAAGCTTTTAGATTTTCAATATATCTAATCTTAAATGGTTCATACAAATCCTAATTTATCGCTAGTCTAGGGTAAAGATTGTAATCCCCAGATAACATACGAAAATCTCATATTAGAACCTTAATCCTTATCTTCGAGGGTTTACAAGTAGTCTAGAATGTCAAGTAAGAATTCTAATTGAAAGAATGAATAACTTGATCTTTGATATCATAGTATTCCATCCTCCATAGTTACGTAGAAGATCTAACTTGAGAAATTAAATCATGTTCTTGGTATCACATGTTTTGCTGGAAAGTATGTATTACAGTTACAAATGATCATGGCTTAATACAAAGAGAACACTTCAAGGAATCCTTACAAGGTTTGTCAAGGAACATCCCCAGGTATGTCTTAGACTATAAAATTCTCTTAATATAAAAAGTAAGTTCATCTTATTTTAAATTTGTATTACTAACATCTTTTTGTCTAGCTTCCTTGAATCTTAAAGATTCTTGATTGGGTGATTCATCATTAGATAAATCTACCCTCCTCATATCTCTAATTACTCTTATGGAACCCTAGAGAGGTTCATTGTAAAAACCTTAACTCAAGGGTATGTCGATGATTGTGTGAAACCCTAATCTACTTAGGGTTATTGTTGAAAGAAAATATCTGATGTTTTGATGAAGTCTAAAGTAACTGATTGATGCTTGGATGATGCTTTGTTTGGGGTTTTGGTAAGTGTATGTAACCCTAACGTGTTAGGGTTGAATGATAATGGCCAAAATCCCAAACCTTTAAAGTATTGGTAATTTAAGTTTGCTATGTGTTGTATTGAAACCCTAGATCATTAGGGTTTGGTAGTGTATAAGCAAGACCCTTGTAATGTCTCAAGCATGAAATCCTTGGATGTGTGTTTGTCCATTCAAACCCTAGTCTGATCAAGTCTGTTATATGTCTAACTCTTATTGATATTTGTGTATTTGGGTTTGACTAACACTTGTTGTGATATGCTTGTGCATGGTGATGGAATCCTAGATGTATGAGTTGACCTGTTTGTCGGCAGTCATGATTCCTAGGGTTTGGAACCAAGCCCTAGTCGAAGTTTGTTTCTCTAGGATGATAGTATTTGTGAATTTTAGGGTTTTGGAGTTAAGCCTTAGTAGAAGTAAAATCTCTGATATATGATGACAATATGATAATTTGAGATTTGTGTAAGAATGTTGAAATTTGAGTTTTAGTTATGATTAATGAGAAAATTTAGGGTTTGCAACAAACCTTAGTGGAAGCTAGTCATGTTGTTGATTGAACTATGATTGGTTTTGATTGTTAAAATCTCATGTATGAAATCTAGGGTTTATATGAAACCTTAGTGGGAAGTCTAACATATGAATTATGAAAGTTGTTAGATACCTTGTAAATCGATATTTGTTTGAATTATTTCTAGGGTTTGCTATATGTTATAGTAGGGTATGTCATACCTTTGGAAGAAACATTGAAACCCTAGATGTAATGAAAGTTGTTATTAAATAAGCATTGATGAAGTAGTCTAGGATTTCTGTCAAAGTCCCTAGCAAGATGTTGAAGAGTATGTGTCTCTTGTTTATAAGTTTGGGCATCTGATATATAAAGTTGAATGCTTCCATGATTTTGATATGGTTTACTTCATGCTTCTATAGATTTGGTTGTACTTGCTATCTAAGTTGTGTAGGTACGCGATCTTTAAGATAGTGAAGTTGTTCGTATAGAAAAGTTGATGTGATAAGCATGATGTGAATGGTAATGGTAATGATAACTCCGATGAGAAGGATGGAAGTCACGAAAGATTCTCCAATGTCGTAAAGAAGAAGTAGAACTCCCTAAGTTAATAGGGAGCTTCGATGAAATCTCCCTAGGTTAAGAGGGAACTTGATTGAAAGAAATCTCCTTAGATTGAGAAGGAGCATAGACGAAAGGTATCTCCCTAGGATAAGAGGATGGTTGGGAATATTCCTTGTACATGAATTATTAGATCCTCTCTGATTAAGAGGGAGTGACGGATATGGTTCTCCACTTCATGTGTCATGCACTAGACCATGACTAACAACCGTAAGTCTTAGTGAAGGCCATGAGTGAGAGAAGGAAAAATTGGAGAATGTATTTTGAAGGGCTGCTAAGATAAGAAAAGCCTCATCGATTTGTGAAATATGTTGCTGCATGGGAAGTAGGAAAGGAAGCTGCATGGTTAAGGAATCTTCTATCAAAGATTCATTGGGAAAGCTCTAAGTTCTAATATGAAAAGTTGCGAAGCAACATCAAGTTGTTTGGAAGACTCTGAAGGTTTGTATGTATGTACATTTGAAAGTTTGTTATTGATTGGGGTTGTGTTTGTACAGGTAAATCTCTCAGAAGTTTTGATAACATGCTGGTTATCGATCAATTTGATTGGGAGAGATTTGTTATCCTTGATCTGTTGGATCAAGGAGTGTTGAGGCTTTGTGGGTGAAGCATTGCCTGGGAGGACATCTGGGCGACACTTTGTGTTGATGTCTAGGTCCCGAAGTTGGGACGGTGGTTTTGGTCATAGAGCTCTGACCTCATATACTCACCTAGATCCCTGGGTTGATGGTTAACAAGTAAGCCTGATGGTACCTAGAGAGGCTGAAAGATTGAGTCCAACTTAGTCCCACTCAAATAGATTGCCTTGGTCAGGAATTTAGTCCGTGGCATTATGGTGCCTAAATTGTTGAGAGACCTTGGATAGATTGACTTGGTTAGGAATCTAGTCCATGACATTGCGATGCCTAAACTTCTTCGTAGATGATGTGTTTTGAGATCTTCCATGTACCTCTTTGATTATATGTAAATATGAAGACCTCCCTAGTTAAGAGGGAGTATTGAAAAATGTAACTATGTTCAGTCTTCATAAATTGTACTTGAGTCAAATGTAATATATTTGTCAAAAGAAAGCAAAAAGAATTTTATTATTAATTGAATTGACTTGTTAAAGTATGGGTTTCATGCTTGGGTCAATTGTCTTAGGTCAAGCCTCCATTGTAGGCTTTAGGTGGTTGTCAAAATCATTTTTTGTTTGGTCAAAGACTCCTCCATCATACCCTCCTTGATGTCGGCCTAAAAAAGAATCATTTCTAGTCGACTTCCCTCAATGAATTCATGTCGTCCTAACCTTATAAACATACTTATCTTCATGAAATCATGTCAACTCATTTACGATGGAAAAACAACTATATAGTATATACACAAGCCTAAGGACTTCGCAACAAGCACAATGAAGAGCTCAGATTTCAGAGAAGTTTTTTGGTGATCTCAGAGAGAAGAATTTTGGTGATCTCAGAGAAGAATTTCGGTGATCTCAGAGATAGTTTTTCGGTAATCTCAGAGTGACAGGATTTTCGGGGATCTAAAATGACAAGTTCGGATTTTAGAGAGAAGTTTTTTTGGTACTATTACAGTGAAATAGTTCAGATCTTTTCCAGAAGATGGGTTCATAGAATCTCAGTGAAGGCACATTATAATGAAGATATAACTTCAATATAACTTGCAAAGATGATTTGGGTGGTACCACAGTGACAAGGTCTCAACAATGACAAGGTCTTGATGCTATCACAGTGATAAGAATTTGGTACTATCATAGCGACAAGGACTGAGTGCTCACATAGTGACATGGATGTTAAATTGAAGAAGATCATACAAGGATGACTTGATGGAGGAAGTCTCTAGCCTAGGTTTTGACAGTGTTGGTTATCTCATCTTGTTTTGAATCTAATGAAGGAAGAATTCTTGACCGGGTTTTCCCCTAGAGTGGGGTTTTCCCTTGGCTGCGTGCCTACATCTTGTCTCCTCTTCTATTTTTTGATTGGTATTAGTCTTGATGATAATGAGAAGATAAATTGAATGAAAGAATAATGATAATAAACCATCACATGATAACGTCATAATAAGAGAAATCAAAGAAGTTTCCACCCCCTTGGATTTCTCAACACCAAGAAATTTGGATCACTCACACCACTGTTACTTGTATCAATTTTTATCATACTGAAGCACCTTGGGTCACATGCTCTGATCTCAGATCCACAAACAAAAAGGTATTTCATATCCAGTACTATGCCTTTTCTGGAAATCATACTACAATTGCATCAATTCATCAAAAGAGAACTCATATAGTAGTCATTCAAAGCAACTTGTTCATCAGAGCTGTATTACTTGTAGAGAATTCTCGGATCTCTATTATAAAGATCTCAGATAGGCAGAAGATAAACTTGCAATGGACATCTTTATTTCAAAGGGAACTTAGAGTACTTGTTATGCCCAAAGAAAAATCTTTTATATGTGCTAAAATCAGAGGGATGACTTCGTATGAAGCTCAAATCAGCACATTCAGACTTGTATTAGACTTTGGATTCTTGTAGTAGTGACTAAGAGAGTGTTGTAGTCTTTCTTCTTTTCCAAATTGCCAACAATTTGTGATCTTTGGCCTCCTTTTGCCAACCTTCGCTCTGATACCATGTTGGAAAATCAAGGTATTTGTAGATTAGAGTTGCTTTTTCTTACTTGATAATTACTTGTGATATTAGTTGCCCTTTTATTACTTTTATTTCTTCTTCGTCAAGCAATTAGCAAACATGAAGATCACAAGAACACAAAGAACACAAAATATAGGCTCTAAGCTTGGGCAAAACCCCTCTAAGGGGAAAACCTAGAAATAATACTTCTCTTCTTATAGAATCAAATCAAAGTGAGATCTCCAAGACCCAAAGACCAAAACTAAGACTTCCTCCAAGCACCAAGTCAACCCTTCAACAAGACATCTTTCGAACAAGTCAAAGTCCATCACAGTCAACAAAGGTCAAACTCTTCTTGTCTTGGTGAAAATTGAACTTACTTGTTGTGTGTGCAAATGTGTCCAAGTATCTTCCTATATATATACCCTTTTCAAGAGGTCGAATAGGCCTCTCTTAGGTCGACTTTTCTTGGTAGGGCTGACTTGGTCATGGAGGACAAAATGACTCTTCTTGACTCAAAAATAATAATTTTCTTTTGTTACAAAGAGTCCAAATGGGACTACAACAAACATTATTCTTTGAATGAACAAGCCCTAGAATCATGAAGAACATGCTTTGACCTAGACTTAAGCATGAAACCCATGCTTAAATAAAATTATTTTTCTTTTTATATAAAATATACAATATCATGACTACAAAAGTCATTCTAAAGACTGAATCTAGTTACGTTCTCCAACATTCTGTGGGGTCAAAAGACATCCCGATTTTTCATATGATTGGGGGCTTCCCGAGGATGCCCCTATTAGATAGGAGACAACTTGGCAAGTGGTTCCCCTATGTTTTGGGGGTGACATGGGATGTCCACTGCTTGCTGCCCCATCCTTGGCTGTAGGGGATATGAGAAATGCCTCTGCAATCCTTGGGGAGAACAAGATTCTCAAAGAAACAATTAGTGTGAAATTTACATTGATTGCAATAACAGGAATTTAATCTCCTAACTTATGCAATTTATTTGTCTTAAAAAAATTACAGCAAATAATGATAAATTCACTATTGCAATGTTCACAAATTTCAATACAGGAACTGAGAAATATATTCACACACAAGATAGATGACACCAATATTTTTGGACAAATGTCCCTAGAAAACCCCAACGTGGGGAAAACTAGTGCATCGGATGAGGGTCTATATTATTAATTCTTTAGCAATTTGAGAAATTTCAACTGCGTGCATGGTGATGGAAAAGCTTCGACAAATAATAATCTCCATTAGTAAAATAATCTAGAGACAAATTCCCCTCTGTAAATCGATTTGGCCTCTTCCAACAAACTTGCACTCCTCCCTGGCACTCACACTATTGTCCAAAAATGTGAACTGCTTGCTCTGGAAAATTCACACAACCTGCAGGAATCTCTCCCCACAAGTAAAACTGCCTCCCTCTGGCTCCTGAAGCTACTCGCACCTCCTCTGGCAATTCTTCCGGGTACAAGAAATGGAAATATTGCTCCAGCTATGTGCACTGGGTAAACTGACTAACTCGCACTAGCTGAATCGACCTCCTCATTTGCAGATAAATTGACCTCCTTTCCTATCACTAGAACATTGGAAAATCTATGGAAATATTCTCTGGAAATCTCCTCCCAAAACTCTGTTGAAACCCTTGCTGTGATGTCTCCCTCTACTTCAACTGTGCCCTTGCTATCTTTGCCACTGGGTGAGTCGAACTGCTCAAGTGTGTCTCTCCAACCCCATCGATTTGCTCTTATAATTTCTCGTTGAGCAATCAACGACCATGATCTAATCACAATTGATGGCTAAGATCATCTTGACTCCATCAAGTGACTTTTTTGGAAGTCTCTAGAGAAAAATTGATTTCCCCAATTAATACTGATTAATTAAGCCGATTCCCTAAGTTATACTTGGGAAAATTTAATTAATTGCTTAATTAAACCTAATCAGGGCTTTTTCTCGCGAATCTAATTCTGGGTATAGGAGAAAATGTGTTCCTTAGCCTCATAGACACCATAAAGACTAGAACAGTTGTCTTGGTGTAAAGACTAGAACAGTTGTCTTGGCTACACCAACTAACAATTAGAAGCTTACACTCTTTTTGAGGTTTTATTCTTCCCGGAGATCTAAATAATATAGTAATGTTGGATTCCCCTGAACATTTTTCTCTTTGTAGGTCTTCTAAATATTGCAACAAGATCTAGAATACTTTATCAAGTTTAGGTCTTGGTTTTACATGTTGATCTTGCACTTCGTTCATATTTCTTTCATTTTTGAAAACATATCTCTAAAATTCCCAAAATTGGGATATTTTTCTTATTTCAAACAACTTCACTAGTGTAAGGTAAAATCTTTAGTTTGCTTATCCAGTGTTTCCTGTTTGTTCTCACTTTTGTAGAAAGCTTTTGTATTTTGATTTTCTTATGTTTGGCACAAGTTTTCATGCTTCTTAAGACCACCATCTCTTTCGTTGTTGTCACTTGCCTTTGCAAGTTTTGCCATGTTCCTTGATGCATTATTTTTCTATGTTGCTGGTGTGTTTTGCTGAACTTTCTCTATGATTTGATGATCTGTTCATCATTTGGAACTGCATCTACGTACCCGTTTTGCATTTGAGATCATTCAGGATATCTCTATTGGAAAATATATATGTTGCACGGAACACACGTTTCCTATCAACATAGGAAAATATGGTAGCCATGGTCAGTATTTTCATCTTGAAAAAGAATGGAAATTTGCATTTTTAAATTTGCCTCCAAATTTATTAGGTCGGATGGGCCCCTAAGAGGCACTTGTTCGACCCCCACTTGAAGGCTATATAAAAGGAGATCATTTCGCTTCATTTGGACACACAAACTTGGTCTCATGCATCTCTGATCCAATAAAATTACAGGGGGGGTGAAATTTTAGGAGGAGGTTGAAATTCTAGGGATGGCCGAAATTTCAAGGACTTGGATTTTGACATGGCACTTGATCATGGTTTTGGTTACTGGTTTGGCTATTATTATGCTATTTGTTATTTATGATTTATTCATAAATATGGAAACTCTCTCTCTCATAAGGAATAACTTTTATTGGATTTTCCCCTTGTAGGTTTTGATCTGGCTGTGTGCCTAATTTTTTGTCCCTTGTCTCTTTGTTTCATGGTTACTTTACTAGTCTTTCATGTTTGTTAGTTGACGTTTTTTCTTGTGTATAATTGCCTAAATGATATTGACTTTAATGCTATATGAAACTAATGTTTAATTGATCATTGAAGTAGTTATTAGGTGAAGAAAAACTTAATTCTAGTAGGTGCCGTAGAAACTCAACATGGTAACGTAGCAAGGTTCGATGAGTAGTTGAGAAAATTTTGAGCATTTTCTAAGGTCTTTGTTCTCCTTCCGTGGCCTGATTGAGCTCCCTTGATGGTGTAATTCTATCCTTGTGGGAAAGTCAAGTTCTTGTACTGTGATCCGAATTTGAAAGCATTGTGTTGAAGGCCTCTAAAATTGTGAACCATGTAAGAAAGGCTTAAAAAATTCTAACAGTTGAGGGCTTGAAGATGCAAAGTAACTTAAGTTGAAGTCCAAACCCCCAAAATGATTGCCAAATGGATCCAAGGAGGTCCCTGTCTTTGTAATTATGGGAGCCTCTAATTCTGTCACTGTGAAATGGTGCGAGTAATATCTCTTAAGGAGCGAAGATCTGAAGCTGTGATAAGTTCAAATTTCATCTAACCTCACTTATTCTTTTGCTTATGCAAACTCTGTGGCTCAGATCTATGGCATGCGAGCTTTGTGAAATCTATACAAACCTATGGCACAATAGAATGATGCAAAGTACGAGCTTGTTCTCTGAGGTATGACCAAGAAAATTAATCCAATTTTCCGGTGGTACGTCCTGTCATGGTAAGCAAAAAAATGTTGAAAGTGTAAGTATGGGCTTGCTTTAGAGATTGGTGGCACATAAAATCTTTCTGTGGCATATGATATATCACTATGACTCGTCTCTATTGTCATCGCATCACCATAAAGGCATCATGATTCTTGATTCACTATACACAGAGAGGCACTCATACTACTCACATTGACATTGCATAACGTGACAGAGGCATCGCTTATCAATGTGCGGTGAATGAAACCCACATAAATCCTGTGCTTCTAAAGTTCGAATCTACAGTAAGGTGGTTCGCAATGGCCTGTAGCTTGCACTCTTATCTTGAGGCTTGGATCATTAGTACGCTTGTACCTATAAACAATAATTCATGCGCTTTACACACTATGACTCACTCACACCCTTTTCTCTATAATCCTCTATGGTTTGTCTCTATTGATCACCTTTGCGATTCACTGTGGGTAACATACCTTCACGTTTGACTGACATTGACTGTGACGTATAAGATATGGTGTTGACTGTGTTGGATTTCATCACTGACCTTTGACTAGCAAGTAACGTATGACAAAGACTCTTATGATACGGATATGAGTGGTATTATAGTGTTGAGCTATGTCACAAGGTTTATTGAACTTTAACCTCGAGGTTCGAATTTTGGCAAACATTAATTTTTTTTTTTGAGATTTGGTGAACCTCATCAAACCTCATAGCCATTGACTAAGTCCATAGATCAAAACTTATAACATCATGTCACAATTCAAGCTTGTAATTTATCCTTGCAGTTTCCATGTCTGTGCGCATTTTTGATGTTTACTGATGTTGATTTATTACTATTTTATCCTATAATTCAATATATATATATATATATATATATATAGACGAACCTAATGGCGAACCTCATAAAAAAATTCGAACCCAAACCGAACCTCATCATAGCCGAACCCGAACTCGAACTTGAACCATGTGACATTGGTGTTGAGAACGTAGTTAGAACAAAATCGTGATTTACATAATAGTGAGATAGTGAATTATGGCAGTTGGATGGTTGTGACCGTTGAGACAAAGTAACACTCTAAAGGACTCTTAAAATTATAAATATATGACAGTGTGTGTAGCAACCATGAAATGAAGCCGAGCTACCAATGACATTTGACGAAGCAATAAGAATTGCTATGTTAGCTTTCTACATAGCTTGTGTCGACATTTCTCTGAGGTTCAATGACTCGTTGTATGGCTCGCTCATGTAACTTGCATCTATTTGATCCGGATTTGGTGGAATGTTGGAGATTTACATAACTATGATAACAATGACCACTGATGCATAACAATGACTTTGTTGACATCGTGAAACTATGACATTGTTGGTAGGAAATTAGTGATCTTGGCTGACAGCAAATCAATGATCCATGTAACATTGAGAAAATAACCACAATTGATTGGAGTATATAGCATAAATTTTGCGAAGAAGCTCTTGAAAGAAAATTCCAAAACCCTTGCCAATAACTGTTAACCCTACCTCGATATTAAAGGTTGAGAAAATGTTGGGCTTATGAATTGATTGCCAAAAGATTTGACATTTTGATGTTGAGGTTGATTTGCAGGTTGGATTCTAAAAGGACTCAAGACCAAGAGAGAGTTAAGTATCTTGTGTTTCTCTTGTTGTTTCAATTAAAATTGACATTGGACTGCCTATGATTTGTAAAAGCTTAGGTTGGGTTTGGAGAAGAAAATCTAAGTCTAATGAACCTGACCCTAATTCCTTGTTTATAATATGGACTCATTGATAATGATGTGGTTTTGTTGATGACGTGGACTCGTTAATGATATAGACTTCTTAATGATGTTGATGCGAACTCTTTGTTGGTGTTGATGTAAACTCCTTGAAGATGTGGATGATGAACTCCTTGATGATGTGAGCTCTTTGATGCTGATATGGACTTTTCGATGATGCAGACGATAATATGGTCTCTTTGAGGATGTTGATGTGGACTCCTTAATGATGAATGATGCGTACTCTATGATGTTCACAATGTGTACTCCTTGTTGTTGATGATAGATACTCCTTGCTGACAATGATTGATGACGTGTATGATGTGATTGGACTCCTTGATGGTGATTTGAACTCCTTGATGCGTACTCTTTGATGATGACGATGAAGTGGACTCCTTGATGATGATGAGGATTGAATTCCTTGAATGAATTTCTCAATGATGATATGGACGAGATCAACTTCTTGATGATGACATGGACTCTGTGATGAATGATGATTATGATGATTCTTTAATGATGTGGACTACTTGATGATAATGAAGATATGGATTCATTAATAACGTATACTCTTTGATGTTGATGATGATGTGGACTAGTTGATAATGTAGACTCCTCCTTGATGATGATGATGATGAGACTCATTGATAATGTAAACTTCTTGATGATGATGATGATGATGAGATTCATTGATAATGTAAACTTCTTGATGAAGATGATGATGTGGACTTGTTGATAATGTAGACTCCTTGATGATGATGATGATGATGTGGACTCATTGATAATATATACTCCTTAATGATGACGGCGACTCATTGATAATGTAGACCCTTTGACGATGATGATGATGTGGACTCGTTGATAATGTAGACTCTTTGATGATGTGGATTTGTTGATAATGTAGACTCTTTGATGATGATGATGATGTGGACTCGTTGATAATGTAGACTCTTTGATGATGACGACGACTCATTGATAATGTAGACTCCTTGATGATGACGGCGACTCATTGATAATGTAGACTCTTTAACGATGATGATGATGTGGACTCGTTGATAATGTAGACTCTTTGATGATGTGGCCTTGTTGATAATGTAGACTCTTTGATGATAATGATGATGTGGACTCGTTGATAATGCAGACTCCTTGATGATGACGACGACTCATTGATAATGTAGACTCTTTGACGATGATGATGATGTGGACTCATTGATAATGTAGATTCTTTGATGATGTGGACTTGTTGATAATGTAGGCTCTTTGATGATGATGATGATGTGGACTCATTGATAATGTAGACTCTTTGATGATGATGATGATGATGATGATGTGGACTCGTTGATAATGTAGACTCCTTGGTGATGATGATGATGAGGGCTCATTGATAATGTAGACTCATTGATGATGATGATGTGGGCTCGTTGATAATGTATACTCTTTGATGATGATGATGATGATGATGATGAGGACTCGTTAATAATGTAGATTCCTTGATGATGATGATGATGATGATGACTCATTGATAAAGTAGACTCCTTGCTGATGTTGATGATGATGAGGACTCATTGATAATGTAGACTCTTTGATGATGATGATGATGATGTGGACTCGTTAATAATGTAGATTCCTTGATGATGATGAGGACTCGTTAATAATGTAGATTCCTTGATGATGATGATGATGATGATGATGATGACTCATTGATAAAGTAGACTCCTTGATGACTTGGACTCTATGAACTCTTTGTTGATGATGAGAATCTCCTTAATGATGATGTGAACCCTTTGATGATGATGTGGATTCCTAGCTGAGGTGGACTCCTTGATGATGCAAACTTTTTAATGATGTGAACTCTTTGATGATGGTATGAACTCCTTGATGATGTGATGAAATTGACTCGATCTGAGAAAGCTGACACACTCTCAAAAGATAAGTATTATCTTGATTATTTCTATTGATTGTTTCATTACGAGTCTCTTGGCTTGCTTGGTTGTTCTTGTTCTTCCATTACGTCCTCGTGAGGATTGTAGGTACATAATGAAGACCGCCAAAGTGTGGCAAATAATTGGAAATGATGGAAAAACAATGTGACAAAAGGACTCGTGCTAGGCTTTGTACTCGAAGGGAGCAGATAAGATTAACTTGATTGAAGCACGTTTCTATGAAGATGACTAGAAATTTCGAAGACTGATGTTGATCCAGATATGCTAAAGATGAGCCTGCGATTTCTCTGTTATGTAGAGGACTTCTGTGTAAGAGGGAGTTGCTTCTATAAAGGCATGAACCTGGTGATATCTTTGGCACAATGGACTGCAGGTCCATCGACATCTCCCATTAAACGATTTGAAGACGCTGCAAGACTTTGATAATGACTTGGTTGATTCTCTGATTGGTTCATTGATCTATCTGATGATGTTTATTTCCGATGAAGTCTATTGTTATTTGCTAGATTCGATTATGGTTTGTTGAATTCTACTCTAGTTGTTGATGCTTGCGTCTGTGAGAAGATGCTTGTTATCTGTTTGATTCAATTGTGGTCTGCTAGATTCTACTATGGTTGTTGATGCTTGCTTTTGAGAGAAGCCATTTATTATCTGCTGGATTCGACTATGGATACTGATATTCACTTCTATGGTTGTCGATGATTGCTTCTGTGAGAAGTCACTGCTGAAATCTATTATTGTTTGTTGATAGCTGCTGATGTTTGCTTCTAAGAGAAGCCACGACTGATGTTGTATGAACCACTGAATGTTGTTGTTTACTGAAATATTTGAGGTCCACCATGGCTACATTTATGAAGATGAACTGGTTGCTGATGTTTATGTGAAGAAATTGGAATGAATGAGAATCCCTTTGAAGAGGGAGCACTAATTACATAGCATCATATTATGGACCATTTCCTATAGGTTGTGTGCCGTGAGACCTTGTGGTCTGGGAGATGTGTTGTTGATTCCTCCTGTAGGCTGTGTGCTGTGGGGCCTTGTGGTCGGAGAGATGTATTGTTGATTCCTCTTGTAGGCTGTGCCGTAAGACTTGTAGTCCAAGAGATGTATTATTGATTCCTCCTATAGTCTGCGTGCTGTGATACCTTATGGTTTGAGAGAGGTATTGTTGGTTCCTCCCTTAGGCTGTGTGCTGTGAGACCTCATGGTCGGTGAGATGATTTGAGATGGATGCCATGTATCTTTCCTTATGATGAGATTGATGATCTTTCCCTTAGGATGTGGGCTGTGAGACCTATGATTGGTCAGGGAGATTGATCGTGATAGAGAGAGAGAGATTTGTATTTGTGATCTCTTCCTTAGACCATGGGCTGTGTGACCTATGATTGGTCAGGAAGATTGATCTTGAGAGAGAGAATGAAAAGTACCTTCTTGGCTAAGAGGGAGTGTTGGAAAATATGGCAGCCATGGTCAGTATTTTCATCTTGAAAAAGAAATGGAAATTTGAATTTTTAAATTTGCCTCCAAATTTATTAGGTCGACTAGGCCCTTAAGAGGCACCCATTCGACCCCCACTTGAAGGCTATATAAAAGAGATCATTTCTCCTCATTTGGACACATCAATTTGGTCTTATGCATCTCCTATTCAACAAAATTACAGGAGGGTCGAAATTTTAGGAGGCCGAAATTTCAGGATGAGGCTGAAATTCTAGGGAGGGCCGAAATTTCAAGGACTTTGATTTTGACATGGCATTTGATCATGATTTTGGTTACTGGTTTGGCTATTATTTTGCTATTTGTTATTTTATTTATGATGTATTGATAAATCTGGAAACTTTTTCTCTCATAAGGAAGAACTTTTACTGGGTTTCCCCTTGTGGGTTTTGCCTTGGCTGTATGCCTAATTTTCCATGTCTCTCGTCTCTTTGTTTCATGGTTACTCTATTGCTCTTTCATGTTTATTAGTTGATGTTTTTACTTGTGTATAACTGCCTAAATGATATTGAATTTAATGTTATGTGAAACTAATGTTTAATTGATCATTGAAGTAGTTATCAGGTGAAGAAAAACTTAATTCTAGCAGGTACCTTAGAAACTCAACAACCTGTTGTATGTGGCAAAAAATATTGACATTGGATTAGATTGTAGGCAGTTTGTCGAATCTACTTTTTCAGTGTGATGTTAACTCTGTACTAACACATAGCCCCCTTATTTTTATTTTCTTCAGATTCTGTATCTGGTATGCACATTTTGGCATCCTTTTCACAATAAATTATTGACCTAAGCTGTAAAATAAATAGAAATCTTTGCTAATCTCATCTTTGTTGCCGTAATTGGTTCTTGTTTTTAGATGTTCTTATATCATGCCCTTGTTTCTTCCCTCACAATTAAGACCCATGAATTGCGTGCATTTCGGATCCATCTTCTGTTGTGTTAGATTGTTGGTATAGTTTAATATTTCTATTGTACATGCATTTACAATTGGTTATTCTCATCATTTGATTTGTTTTCTTGCATATTACATTAATTCTAAGTCACATGACATGAGGACACGGAACACAGAGGACACATAAATACAAGTATTTGGCACGAGACACAATGTCCTCGGAAACAGGACGGGGGAACATGTTATATAGATATATATATTAAAAAAATACATAGTGCCTGATCCATATTTTTTAGAAATTAGAACATCTACAGATATGAATCATGATGATATTTATTTAGTAATTTAGTAATTTAGTTAGTTTATTAATTTATTACATCAATGATGTTCACAGTTCAATGTTCATTGTTCATGTTATTAACAATTGTTCAAGCATATAAGAAACTAGAAATTTAGAAGTAGAACTTAGATATTAAAACCATAAATTGCAGATTTTTCATTTGATCATAAAAAATCAAAATGTATTACGTAGATCATTAGATGCTGAGGGTGCCATGGAAAATACAAATTAGAGTAGATACAAAATAGGTAGGAATATCATACTTCGTCAGTGGTACTGGTCATGATTCACTAGTCATGACTCTATCAATAGTCCAGGATTCCTCCATGTCATAATCACCATCACTATCAGTCTGACTCTGCACCATCCTCCTCTATGCCCATACCAAGATCTCCTGCTGCATTTGTTGTGGAAGATGACCCCTCAAGAGACTCATCATCAAAACCAAGATCTCCTGCTGCATTTGTTGTGGAAGATGACCCCTCAAGAGACTCATCATCAAAAGTGACTGGCTCTATCATTGGGTCATTAAGATCCATGCTGTATAACGCCTCACGAACAAACATGAAATTGGCAGAAAAAATGGAAAAAAATTATGATGCGATGCTTTTTACTTTGGGATTTTAGTGGGACTCGTGTCCTAAAATCAGGACCTGTTAGGGCACGTAAACACGTGTTCTGATTTTAGGATACATTGAGAAATGTGTCAGACACGTTTTATGGGTCGTGTTGTGTCTGACATGCGAAATATGGGACACAAGACCCCTAAGGACGTGTCCTATGACTTAGTTGCTTATCCTCTTCATACATGGTGCATTTTATGATTGGCAAGTTCAAACTTTATGTTGCCTTAATATTTACCTGAGATCATTGATATCTGGAGTGCCATTTACAGTGATCCCTTATACTTGTGATTGTTTTTGTTTCTGCACTTAAATTGTAGTTCTTTTAGCTATGTATTTTATTCTTTTCTGCTGTTGATAAGAGTAGCAATAAGAGCTCCTTTTGCTTTCCCACTGTATCTTCATGTACGATTGAGTTCCATTGACCCAACTTATTGTGCTTATTTGTTGGACATCGATAGAATTATCTCATCTTATAAGTGCAAAGTTTGCCCTCAAGAAAGTTCTTGATCTAAAAGGTTATCACCACTAAATGTGTTTGTGCAGTGCTCAGTTTGGTTTGTGACACTGTTTTCTCTCGTGAACTTATTTGCAGGTTGTTACTAGCTTAGCAGATCCATCAGCAAATATCATATTTGGAGCTGTCATTGATGATAGGTATGCAGGAGAAATACATGTAACTATCATTGCTACAGGATTTTCTCAAACTTTTCAAAAAACATTGGTAACAGACCCAAAGGTTGCCAGGCAAGAAGCTCAGGAGGCTAAAGGATTGGAGTCTAGTAGAAAAGGTTCAGCTCCTGTTTCTTCCAGGCCTTCTGGTAGAAAGTGGCTTTTATGAAGGGGTGAAATATTTCAGTTGGACTGCAAGTTGCTAGATATATCAAAACCAGAATGCGAGTAACTTCATGATTGTCGTGAATACTGCATATTACTGCTCTCGTTATCATTTGTAGAAGAGGCAGTGGTGGCTTAAGCAGGAACGTAAAAACTCATTATAGAGACCACGCTTCTTTCATTTAGGAGGCATTGTGAGTGGTTTTAATCGTTGGCAGTTTGTTTGATCCTCTGTGATCAATGTGTACTTGTTTTCTTTGGAATGCTTCGATTCAAGTTTTTCAGCCCTAAGCATATCTTTGTATGATTTATGCTTCAAGATAACAAAGCTAGAAAAACAGAAATTCTTTGTGCCCCCTTATTGATTTCACGTTTTCGGAGATCAGTTCAGAAAATTATGCCAACGGAATTCCAAAAAGTGCTGAAGTGTTGACATTGAAATTGCAAGTGAAGCATAATGGGTATTTTATGATGAATTTTATTCTTAAATTATATATATAACCTCCCAGGGAAACCTAAGGGATGCTTCCCCACATTAGTGTATATCATCCCAGTAAACCTGTCAGTGTAGACTAGTGTGTCTCACTCAGAAAGATTTGAACCAGGCACCTGCTGGAAGCATATATTTCTTTCTTTAAAAATAAAAAAATAAATCCCGAAAGCCACCAACAAGTGGCAGTGGCAGATACAGGAGGGCTGGCAAGACATAGAGTTCAGGTAACAGTCAACGTGCTTCTGTTGATCTGACTACAGTGCAAATTAGAGAATGCTACGGAGGAATGGACCACACTGTATTTGAAGATAAAATCATCAAACATCACAAAATTAACTTCTTCAATCTGCAATGTGTTATACAGGTTCAATGCAGTAGCTATACACGATTTCATTAAATTTAAATTATCAATATCGGGTACAGAACATGTAAGAGATGCTTTCTTTTTTATTTGAAAACGTTCAGTGATTAAAAGTTACTGTGTAATAATAAACCGTTAATATTTTGTAAGAAATTTCAAGAATTATGTATTTGAGTGCAGGAAAATGTGCATATGACGACATTTATGGCCAATGTTTTGGGCCGAAAATAAAGTATTCCAGTGTCAAAATCTCCGGGCATTGCAGATGCATATGTGCATAGAGGATCACTTCTACGTGAGCATTATACACCACTCAAAAATTACATAATCATCAGCGTCAAAATCTCCGAGCATTGCAGATGCATATGTGCATAGAGGATCACTTCTACGTGAGCATTATCCACCCGTCAAAAATGCCATAATGCCTTATGCCAAGATGGTGTTATATGAACTGCCCGGAACCATGAAATGGACTATATATGGAATGCTTGCTCATCATGATTCTAGGAATGCATGCCAACCATCTCACTGTTGCGGCACTCCATACACCCCAGTCATGGGAGTTTATGAGGGGTGAATAATGCTCACCATTACTTCCACCCCAGTCATGGGAGTCTATGAGGGGTGAATAATGCTCACCATTACTTCCGTTTGGGGAGTCATCCCCTTGAGCAACATGTAAACTAACAATTTAAGTTTCTAATACAACATACCTTTTTCAATTAAACCTTCACTTTCAGAACATCAAATACCTAGCTTGATATTGGTCAACCCTGACAATTGACAGCTACCTTGAGAGGAGCAATGTTATCAAAAGTGGATTGTTTATCAAACCAATAGAGCCCAACAATGTGAATTAGAAAAAGAAATTGGACAAACAAACGGGTTGACCAAAAAATAAAATAAAATATTTTAATTTTAAAGAAAAACATATTATTCATGTGCATCGTATGAATTCAAATCATCTATATACAAATATGCAAAAGTTCTCATTTATATGGAAAGAATACTTATAATCAAAATAACATTTAGCGCAACATATCTCTGAACTAAATTATATCAAGAAACAAACTGAAAATGGTCTTTGGAGTCCAAAAATAATCATGTTACTAAATTTCCTCGTATTGGTGGGTCCAAGTTCATCCAATAAAGGTCTTTTTTTGTTAAATGTTGGTGTCTAACTCTCCACAATCCACTCTGATGATGGATCAAAGTCACTCAAAACGGTTGCTTGATTTAGCCGTATTGTTCAATGAGTTACATCTCAACTTAAGGTTGCATTGAACATAAAACATGTCGGTTAAGTTTTTTTGCTCCAAATAGTTTCTCTTTTTGGTACATATGCTAAAATACATTCCAATTCCATTCACACCTCGAGGCATTGCATGTTTGGTTTAATATTTGAATTATAAAGATTCAAATTAAAGCATTGGCTACCAAATTGTTGCCACCAATAGATTGCAATAAAGGTCGAAGGAAAATAAGTAATAGTGAATGACTTTGAAACTTGGATTCAACTCTTGCAATGAGTGATATAATTTGAAAACTTTGACATTTCTTATTTGGTGTATCCTCTGTTATGTTTATTAGACATGCAAAGGTAACAATACTCCTTGGAATTGAAAGGCTTCCTTTGAATCTTGGAATCTGGGACTATGCGCTCAATGCATTTGTACAATTCCTCTTTCACCTCTCCATCTACTTCATTTTTTATTTATTGTAATGATACTTTTTAAAGACAAAATATGAATGGATTGATTTTCAATGTTTGACAAAGTTTTTTAATGAATATTAAAAATTATAAACTTTGAAAAGTAAAATCACATGCATTGGGTTTAAGTAATAACCAACTACATGTAAAGTTATATGGAGTTTGTGTTATCTTTTATCAACTATTCTCCATATAGGAAGATACTTGTCTTTTATTCCCATATGCCATTTTTATTGTCTTTTTGGATGGATTCTTGTCTTTATAAACAAAACCTATGGTGGGATTATCACCATCCATTATCTGCATTCTTATAAGAGGCTATTTAAATAAAAATATTTTTGCCTTTCTTCAAAAATAATTTTCAAATAGTCAACCACCTCATCCTTCAAATGTTTCACTCCATTGAGGTGCACTCCATTCGTTGTAAAAAAACATCTTCTACAAGCTGGGTTTTTGTTGAACAAGGGATTGCAATGAAAGAAAGTTTGTTGCAAATTGTGTGATGGTTGATCAAACAAGCTCTCTACTTTCAATGTGTTTCTTCATAAAGTTTAAAACCCATGAGTGGCTCTAGATGTAACTAATTATGGATTGTGTATTTCCACACACCCCTTTATCCACTCAATTTTGCCCATATTCTCAAGCATGAAGTCCAAACAATGTGTTGCACATGGAGTCCACGAAATGGTGGGGTGTTTTTCTTCCAAAATCTTTCCAGTTGTAACATAGTTCGAAGCATTGTCTGTTCTCACTTGCACCACATTTTCTACACTTATTTCCACAAGTTCATCCAAGAGGTGAAATAACGACATTGCATGCTTCACTTAATAAAAAACATTAACAAATTTGAGAAACATGGTATCTTTTGTGTAGGCAATTACGAAATTTAAAATATTGAGGGATTTTCCATTAGTCCTTCCATCAAACATATTTGTGCATTTTGTTTTGGTTCATGATTGCTTGAACTTTGTAAGGTACTCATCTAATATTTGGACTTCATTTTGTAGAATTGGCCCATTGATATTGTGAAAGCTAGGACCGTTGAATCTTGGACCTCATGCAACCATAACATCGATTGTAAGTTAATATGTAGAATTAGTAGTGTTGAATGGTATGTTTGCATTGTATCACTATTTAACAGTGCATTCCCAAATAATGTCGTTTATATTTTTTCATTTATCATTAATGGCGGGTTGAGCATTACAAGTGGTCTGAGGTACAAAGAATGAGTTAATCCCTTTATATGTGCTCTTCAAATTGGATGAACTAGAGGTAGAAGTAGAAACATATTCATCTCCAACCTTTTATGTGTGCTCTTCAAATTGGATGAACTAGAGGTAGAAGTAGAAACATATTCATCTCCAATTTTGACAGGGAAATTGGATGATTATTCAAAACTAGGGCTATGCCCTTCATGTTCAGGGTCCATGAAAACAACATCATCCTTTTTATTTTTGCCTATATCTTTTTAAACTTTCTTGGTCTTGTTTTTCTATTAGGATGGATTTAATTAGACCCAACACTTTTAGGTCATTAGAGACACTATCACAAGATTTTACTTGCTTCCTCCAATGTGTTAAGTGTTCTTTAGTCATAGGGATCATCCCCAGCGCTTTAACTTCTTCCCACAACGGTTGCATACTTTTATTACCCACTTTCCTCTCAAATGACAATGCAATCATGTTGGATTATTCTTGCTTTTAGGTGCCATGACAATGTTTACAACAACAAATAAAAGTCTGCATACAAAAACTTAGCAATTCTAAATTTGTAAGAAAAAAACAAATAATTTTAAGAGAAAATACAAGAAAATTAGATGTCAAGACATGCCTTATGAAGCCTTCAAATTGTTGACAAGAAAAGTAACTCAACAAATTTTTAACAATCTTAAAGAATCCAAAATGACCCCTTCAATCACTTCCAAATATAGCTAAAAAACAACCCAAGATCTTTGGGAAAGAAACCCTTGACACAACTCCAAATTTTCCTAACAAACTCAACACAAAAGCTTTCCAACTCAATCCTTCAATTAGCTCTCCAAATCTACCCAAAAGTCTCCTCAAAACAACCTTGCAAATATCTTTCCAAGCAAATACATTTCTTGCTCATAAATATGTTTGTGTAAATACCTTCTCTTGATAGAACAACTTTCAAAAGCAATGGGTCTTCCTTTTTGCATCAAAACAACACCAATTCCATTTCCGGAGGCATCACATTCCACAATAAAGGTTTTTGTGAAGTCTGGTGTAGCTAAGATTAGTGCTTGGCACATTGCCTCTTTAAGATGTTCAAAGGCCTTAGTTTCTTATGGAGTTCAAGAAAATGTATCTTTATTTAGTAATGTTGTTAGGGGTGTTGCTATTTTTCCATAATTCTTAACAAACTTGCAATAATACCCTGTCAACCCGAGAAATTCTTGAAGATGCTTTCTCGTTGTGGGGATTTTCCATTATTTAATGGCTTTAATTTTGTTAGGGTTTACCTTAACACCCTCATGAGATACAATATGACCCAAATAATCCAGCTTTTGTACTCCAAGGAAACATTTGGATGTTTTTGCATATAATTGTTTCTCTTCCAATAGTTTGAGCACCTGGTCAACACGTTGAACATGATTCTTCCAAGACTTGTTGTAGAATAGTATATTATTAAAAAATACTAACACATTTTTTTTAAGGAAGGGTTTGAAAATGGAATTCATCAAATTTTGAAATGTGGATGGTGCATTAGTAAAGCCAAAAGGCATGACCAAAATTCATGATGACCTTCACGAGTTCTGAATGTTGTTTTCAGAATGTCTTCACTTTTCATTCTAATTTGATGATATCTTAAACGAAGATCCATCTTGATGAAGTAAATTTCTCGATGTAATTCATCCATCAATTCATCAATGACAGGAATGGGAAATTTATCTTTAATAGTGAGCTTGTTGAGCTCCCTATAATTCGGAGACATACACCATGATTCATCCTTCTTGTGCACCAATATTATTGGAGCATAGAAAGAACTTTCACTGGGTTGAATTATACTGACTTCTTGCATTTTTGCAGCCATACATTCAGTTAACTTTTTTGGGCATAGAAATATCTGCAAGGTTTGATGTTTGGAGGAGCACTTCCTATAATCAAATGAATATCATGATCATAATCACGAATAGATGGGAGGACTTTGGGAGTTTCAAAAACTTTGGAATGTTTGTTCAAGACTTTTTGGAGATATGGAGAAATAGATGATTTCGATGTTTGAACATCTAGTGAGCATAATTGTGCAATTACACCTCATTGTTATTTCTTCAGAAGCTTTGTCATGCCATTAGCGTTGATTATTTTCCATGATTTCCTTGCGATGCCCCTTAATTCAATTTCGTTTCCTTCCCAAAAAAATTTCAAGAAATTTTTGAAAATAAAAAACTATTGTCCCCAAAGATTGTAACCATTTGACTCCTAGTACAGCATCAACACCACCCATTGGAATGGAAAACATTAAACTATTCAATACATATTCCCCGATGGTTAGCTTGATATTATGGCACTTTTTAGAGCAATTTATAGTTTCTTCATTTGCAACCATCACTTGACACTATCGTGCTAGATATAGAAAGCATTTCAATTCCTTGACTGTCTTACAATGAATAAAATTACAGGTATTACCTGAATCAATTAGTATTCTTACCTTTTTCTTCTTGATATATCCTTCTATCTTGAGAGTTTTAAGAATGGTAATTCTCACCAATGCATTACAAGTTATGGTTAGATTCATTTCTTATTTCTCTGGGGTTGGTTCTTGGTGTATATCCTCTTTTTTTGATGTTTCTTGTTCTTTTTCTTCCCCCTCTTCACAATCTATGTAAAATAGTTTCTTCTCAAGACACTTATGACCTTTAGTGTATTTGTTATCATAACTGCAACAAAGCTTTTTTGCTCTCTTTTCCTCCAATTTTTGTGTTGTCAACCTTGTAGGTTGTGGAAGGCTAGGAGAAACATCACTTCCATATTTATAGTTGTGAGTGATAGACTTACTTGTTGCCATAATTTTGCTTTCAATTTATTATTATTATTATTAATTAATTAATTAGTTAATTTATTTTTTTCCACCCTGAATGCATTTTCCAATGAATCAGGTTCCCCAAGGCGAACCTCATGTTGGATATTATTCTTTGAAGTCCCTATGAAGACATCAATTGGAACGAAAACTTTAGAATCAACTATAAAATTGACACATAATGAGATCGGGTTGCTAGTGAGGATCGACACAGACCGTGCAAGGAAAAAGATAAAAACAAAATATAATAAATAAATAAAAAAAATAACAAAGAAAATAAAAATATAAACATTGAAAAAAAAAAAAAAACACAAAAGTTTAAAAAATAATAACAAGTAAATAAAATATATATTTAAACATAAAGAAAAAAACATGAATTAAAATATATATAAAACATAAAAGAAAAAGCATGAATTAAAATATATTTTAAAACATAAAAGAAAAAAATAAAAAATTGAGAAAAATTAAAATAAAAAAAAAACACAAAAAGTTTAAAAAAAATAATAACAAGTAAAAAAAAATATTAGAATATAAATTAGTAAAACTTGGGAAAAAAATAAACAAGCATAAAAAATATATATAGAAAATGATAAAAAATAAAAATAGAACATAAAAATGTAAAAAAAACAAAATTAACTTATAAATGATAAAAATTATATTAAAAAAAAAACAAAAAACAAAAATTAAAAATAACAAGAAAACATATAAGGGGTGACGTATTTATTTATTTTTTAATGTTTTTAATTTTTTGTTTGTTTGTTTGTTTGTTTTTGTCTCGGAATTAGACAACTTGAAAAATGATTAAATAATTAGCATTTAATTTTTTTTTTGTGCATGCTTACACATAATTTTTTTTTAAAGTGCCAAAAATACTCCTTAAAGAATGATGATGCTTTTCAAATCCACATGAAAACTACCAAAATTTCAAAAAAATTATCCATACTTAATACATTAGAAAAGTTGAAGTGTAGAAAATAATCCCTCTAAAAAAAGGGGATGATGACTCATCATCACTTTTCAAAATCAACGTGAAAATCATTAACATTTTAAAAAAAATATTCATACTTAAATATATAAGAAAATTTGAAGTGTCAAAAATATGCTAAAAAAAAGTGTTTTATGAGTCATCACTTTTCAGAATTGGATGATTTTTTGTTCCCTAAAAAAACGGGTACTTGGTAAAGTTCCCATTTGATAGTTTACGTTGTTTAACTATCAAATTGAATCGAAACTTGTCTACTGCAACATGAATTAAAATTTACTCTAATTGAACTGAATTGAAAGATATATTTAAATGGAAAAATTGAAATTTTCATTGAATTTACAGGAAATTGAAATATTATTCTAAATGCTTTTGCAAATTAAAATCTCTGTTCTATTCAACAACAAAAGAAATCGTAATATAATTGCTTTAGAAAAATAGCAAGCTAAAGTGTGATCTTGAGGGATTCAAGATGTGCGCGGTTATGATTTAGAATTGCTCTGTCCATTACTCATGAAATCGAAATGAAAACAACTGAATGAAGCAATCTATGAAATATTTTTTTTCTTTTATGAGCGCTCGACCTGTTCAAACTACTGAGGGTTAAAATGGAAATCGTTGAATAAAATACTAATTAAAAATATCAGTTAATTGTAATGAAGAAGAGACTATTCATGAAAAAAGTTAAGATTAACATAACCAAATACTAAACTAACTTATAGCTCTCCGGGGGCCCTTCTTTTTGAGTGTAAGCACGAAATCAATTATCAAACTGTTCAACCATGTATTAATCACCAAAGGAACAAAATAATTTGTATTAAATGCCGAAGTCTTAAATAGCAAATGATTACAAATTTTGAAGAGAGAAACGATGTATATTACTTCGCCTCAGGGCTTTTTTTAATACTCCATTAAATAATAGTCTTAAGAGTTATAAGCCGAGAAACAAGTTTTTACTTTGATAACTAAGAAATTAAATTGAAATTGGAGTCTTTCTTCTCATGATTTTCTACTAGAAGAGAAAATCATGAGAAGGTTTTGATTTGACATATCGATTCCAAATTCTTCTCGTCCAATTCCATGCTCGCTTGATCATGTCATGATCCTCCTTCAAATCCTACACATAGTTGGAGTATTATAACTAGAGTTGACTTCTGGTTTGACCACTATATCTCTCAACCCAGGTGAATTTCCATATCACTGTGATAGGTGTTTTTTTCCGAAAGAAAAGATCAAATTTTTTTTTATTAAGGAAACATAAAAATTTTTACAATTCGACTATCATCTTCATCCCGTCTAGGGGCAGCAAGTAAGCTTTTTAGGCATCCCAGAAAAACCGAGGGAAGTCATACAAGATATTCAGAGACATTCATATCAGTCATGAAAAGATGGGCTCAGATACCCTCCGATCCGCGAGCATAACAGGAACCGCCAAAACAAAACAAACGCGGTATATAGAGCCCATCCACTGTTAAGAGCACATATACGAGAATATGGACAGAGAGGCCTCCTTCCAGGAAGGAAAACAACCTCATAACATAAATATATCCTGTTCAAACTGATATTTGAAAATAACATAAAAACAGAGTCATCCCGACTACATCCAGGAAGATGCCGAGAACAAAATAGAACGATCATATCATCCCATATGGAAACACCGCAATAATCCATGATCCAGAAGCCAAAAAAGATCTGAAGACGAGCGAGAAAAAAGAGGGAAACATCATGCTGGAGGGGCAAAAGGAGGGAGCTGTGAATGGAAAGTCTGCCCTTGTCTCATTTCCTCTATGGACCAGCTGCCCAAAACTTGTTGTAAGCCTGTTTTAGAAAGCTGATCTGCAATTGTGTTTTTTTCCCTGTAAATATGACAAATAGAGATGCTGTTAATCACTGTGATAGGTGTATATCCATATGTCAATCATTTTCCATCTATCTTTATCTTTTATTCCTTCTCAAGCGCACTAGAACCTGTCTAACCATGGATGTAGCTACAAAATCTTTGGTTCGCTGCAGAATGAGTGAAATTCGGTAGCTATAGGAATGTTTTGATTAAATTTCATAAAGAGACAATAGATCATAAACCATGAATTATTGATACTTTGTATGATTTTTGAGCATGTTTGAGATGACCTTTCAACTTGGAAATGTAGCAAAAATATCATGAAAATGATGGAAAGGAAAGTAAAAAGGTTATAAAAAAAGACAATTCTGGACTTCAACATTTCCCCACACCAAGAGTTTTGTATGCCCTCATGCATCAATAATTCAAATTTTTCTAAGTATTTTCTTCATTTTACTATCTCTGAAGCTTGGATTAGGACATCCAAGCTAGTACTTTCTTTTTTATTCTTGATATTGAATGCTAGTCTCGACTTCCTCATTAAAATCTTGCTCTACAACCCTCTGAATTTGTTTCTAAGGAACCTATTATTGGCCTTGAGTTTTTTTTTTTTCTTATACCTGTGGAATAAATGCAAAAGTATGTTATCATTTTGAGTCCTCAGGATTTAATTCTGCACTTTTATTTCCTCATTCTCTTCTTTGATATGGTTGTTCAGTATTTCTAACTCATATATATCTTGATTTAAAGCATCGTCAATCTTGTATTCTTTTTGAGGAATGTCACCAGTCAAAGGAATTTCTTCACTAAAGAATCTTCATATTCATTTTGGGGAGGGGAGTTTACCTTCTGTTGTGCTATTTTCTCTAGTGATTCCACATAATCATGGATTTTCTATTGGATTGGATCGATGTTGGGTGTCTTCTTGATTGGTCTTGGTGATGCTCTCACTTTTTTATTCATGATATGATCTTCTTCCTCGAGGTTGACTATCTCAGGTGATTGTATGCTTAAACGCTTATAAATACGTTTAATCCTTCTCAACTTTACTTCAGGTTCCTCTGTCCTTTGGATTATTTTTCTCTTTCTTATTTTCCCTTGTTCCTTGTCCACAGGTTCTGCGTATTTTGTTTCCTTAGCCTGTTTGACACTTATGCTGACTTTTTTTCTTCTAATATATTCTTTTTTATTTTTCTGTTTAATATTTTCCAAAAACTGACAAAGAGGAGTATCATCTTTAGGTACCTCTAGTGAGGTTTTTGTTTGTTTTGCTTCATTAACAGTCAAATCGACTTCTTCATTAGTGGGTTCAGGATTAGGATTTGAAATTATCTCATGCCAACTCCTTCTAGTTTTTGTAACGATTTCTTCCTCTTGAGATTCTACAAAATCATTATCTCCCCCGACCTTCAGATATGCTTCAATGAGAATTTTAACTAATTCATGGTGATATAGGGCATTGTCGAGGGTTTTTGAATTTCATTGTATGTTAGAAGCCATTTTCTTGAGACTACAAAGTAGGAAGTATGGTAAATTTAATTCATTTCCATCAATGCATTAAGATCCGAACATGGTAGAAAAACATGGTGCCATATATCCCCTCACAAGTGAAGAATTTATGGATCACTAACAACAAACTTCTCCACTTAGTTTTTAATGCAGTCGCTGGTATTCCATTTTTGAAAAATAGAAGTATCCATACTTGGGTCTCGGAGAAAGTCTGTTCATTCTTTTTCTTTGATTTTCCTATTTTTGAACTAACTCTCTCTGTTCCTAGGTAAGTATGTACTATAGATTCTGTAAGTATGAGCTTAACATCGCCAATCTCCGCATATACTCCATCAAAAGCTTGTGCAAATTCTTTTGTAACCTTTGTCTCATGCCCATCAAATTTCTTAAAGAAATTGAGCCAACCCACCTACTGCAATTGGTCCTTGACCTGATGATATGCCTGAAGGAATTTTACTCCTTTGGGTTCTGATCTGATAATGACACCCATGGTGAGGGAGGAGTTTCAATCTCGAATTTTTTCTCTTGACAAGGGTGGCAGAGGTAATGGAAATATGGTCGATAACGCTGGATGGTTATGGAGTCAAGTGAAGGTGAGATAGATTGCTTATGGCGATGTTTGATTCATTGTTACATTTCTCCTTTTATGTCAATGATTTACCATGATTCTTAGATCCAATTTTATAGGATCGTTAGAATTTAGGTGATTTTGGAGAGATTTTGATGTGACAACTCGAGATATAATGATAATGTAAGGTTATAAAGAGTATGATTATACAGGTATGATGGTAGGGGGCATTACAAGTTCTAGGATTTGGTCAATTTTATAATATATGTATCGTGATCATTTAATGGGTTTAAAAATATAAAGCTCTTAAATGAAAAATAATCTAACATCCTACTCACATACCTTAGCATATACCCTTTTTACATTTGATATATTTTCCTTTGCTGCAGGTCTGGAATATTCTAATGGTTCTTTCATTACAGTTTGATATGGGTTGCATAAATTGAAGTTGGCTGCAAAATGCCACTGGTTTAATAACTATTTTTATTTAAGAATTTGCTGTTGTTGATGGAATGGGATCTTATTTTTGCTGCTTCCCGATGAAACTTGAAGAAGACTAGGTCTCAAAAGTGCTGCTTTAGACCTATAAATTTATTAGAAAAAGAGGGGTAACAAGAATATGGAAAAAATACAAGGAATGTGAAAATCTAAACCACTACGAATTCTTGGTTTTCAGTTAAGATTTTTTGTATAGACATGCATATATATATATATATATATCCTTTTTTTTAGATTTGAGAAAAGAAAATTACAATTGGGGTTGAGGATGAGGAGAAAAATATCCTTTCTCAACGAACTTGAAATCAAAATTATCTTGCAAATATTTGACAAATTCTTCTCTTGTTAATGGTTTATGATATAACATTAATCTATGGCCATTAACAAGGAAGATAATTTTTTCTTCATCAATGGTTTTGGTTCTAATTGCTTCATTATCAAAGACATTATAATCTCATAAGGACCAAGCCTGTGAGTATGAATTTTTTTCTGAAGATATTTGAATTTAGAGTAAAAAAGAAGAGCCTTGTCACCTGGCTTGAATTTTTTAGCTTTGATGATTTTTTCATGCCATCTCGATCTTTACTGCTGGACTATGTTGGTTCTTTGGATAACATCTTATTGAATTTCATCTAGCTCATTCAATTGTGCTAGCCTTTGTTTTTTAGCATCAGATAGATCAAGGCCCAAATTTACTACTGTTCTAAAAGTCTCCACTTGGAACTCAATTGAAGGCAAAACTTGTTTCCCATAAACAAGCTCAAAGGGAGTATGTCTAGTTGTATTTCTTCATGTGGTACAATATGCCCATAATGCCTCTGGAAGCTTTTCTGCCCAATCTCTTCTATGCAAGTGCATAGTCTTGGTTAGAATTGCTTCAAGTACCTTATTGGTAGATTTCACTTTCCCATTGGCTTGTGGATGATACAGAGTATACTTTCGATGTTTGATTTTGTATTGCTACATTGTTTTCTACACCAACTTGGATGTCAATTGAGTACCTTGATATGTCACAATTTCCCTTGGGACACCAAAAAAAGTA
Organism: Pinus taeda; assembly: GCA_000404065.3. NCBI lineage: Eukaryota > Viridiplantae > Streptophyta > Pinopsida > Pinales > Pinaceae > Pinus > Pinus taeda. Next base: position 414,741 of record APFE031074845.1, read on the forward strand.
AAAATATTCTCAAAAAGAAATGTAACTACAAAATTTTAAATAGTAAAAGGAAGTGGTTTAGCTTCTACCCATTTTGTAATGTAACCTATAAAAATAAGTATATACCTTTTATGTTTAGATGGAGGATTGATTGGACCAACAAAATCTAGATCCCTTTTTTCAAAAGGCTCTACAAGTACCTATGGTTGTAGAGGCATCTCATCCAATGGAATGGGTTTTCCTATTCTTTGGTAGCGATCAGATCTCTTGACATATTCTTTGACATATTTAAAAAGATAAGACCAATAATATCCCAAAAGAAGGACTTTGTAAGCATTTCTTCTATCAACAAACTGTCGTCCACATGGTTCATCACGACAATCTTTTAAAATTTATGGTAGTTCATCTTCTCTAACAAATCTTCAAATGATTAAGTCAAGTACAATTTGATATAATTCTCCCTCTATCCAAGAGTAAGGTGTACTAGATTTGATGACTTTTTGCTTATCTATGGCTGATAATTGTGGGGGTTACTTTCTTGTAGCCAAATAGTTAGCAATATTTTCAAACCAAGGAGTTTTAATATATACCGCAAAAAGATACTCATCAAGAAAATTACCTTTTACAGGATCATCATTATTATCATTATGCATTCTAGAAAGGAAATCAACGACTGTGTTTTCTTTTCCTAGTGTGTTGAGAATAGTAATATTGAATCCCTGCAACAATAACAACCATCTTACAATCTTTCCATCAATAATTGGTTTATTCATTAAATATCTAATAGTAGAATGATTGGTTTCACAAGCAGTGATAAAATGTCGAAACTTATTAATGACATGCACAACAACTAAAAATTGCTTTTTTGTTACAATATAATTTAACTATGTAGGAGTCATTTTTTTGCTTGTGTAATAAATAACATAAGGAGTTAGATCTTTCTGTCCCAACACAACTCCTAAAGTTGTATCTGAAGCATCATTTGAAATATGGGAAGGAAGAGACCAATTAGGTCCCCTTAAAATTGGTGCTTCAATGATTCAAATGCTTTATCACAGTTAGAATTCCAAACAAAATCACAATCTTTTGTAAGAAGTCTAAAAAGTGGATATGCTATTTTTATAAAGTTTCTATGAATCTTCTATAATAACTAGTAAAACCAAGAAAACTTCTAACATATTTTTGACAAGTAGGAATTGAAATTTTAGAAATTACTTCTACCTACCCATGTATCATCCCCTTTTCACATGCTAATAGTAACTACATGATGTGAACAATCAAAAGTTACAACTTCCATCTCATTCAAGTGGGCATGTTGAATTCATTATTATTGGTTGCTTCCTCTAACGATGTAGCTTTAGAATGATTATCATGATAAATTTTAGGTAAACCCATTGTCTAATTTTTATCACTTGAATTTGTTGGATCCCTTTGTGATTCTAACTGAGCATGTGAACCATTCCCCATGCCCATTTCAGTCATTGCCCATTCCTCATCTAGAACAGAAACCTTATCTCCATGTGCATCTTCAGTTTCTATAGATTGATTCATATTAAATATTGTCTTTGCTTCCTTAGATGCCTTCAGTTTAGAGGTCAAACTTGAATTTACACCCCAATCACTGGAGTTGACTGGCTTAGCAGAATCACAACACTGAGTTATTTCACAATAAGGATTATGGTAAGAGGGCCGATCATTTTTGGGACATTCATATGTGCCATTAGAACCCTATTTTTGGGCCCAAGTGATCAGGGGCTCATGTCCCAAGTGTCGAAAAATGCTCAAAAATGAAAATGCTCAAAATTGTCTCGAACTTGAACGCCCAGATAGAGCTCTTCCTCCCGATTCCAGCGCCACAAACAGTTCAAAAAATGGTCGCCATATGTGAAATTTATGGCAAAAACAAAATTGCCCAATGACCCTTAATTTTTGAATTTTCATAAAAAATTAAAAAAAGAATATTCTGTAGAATATTCTTGGGAATATTCCTTCTGAACAACCAATTAGAAGTTTCCATGTGGCAGGCCCAGAGGCCGCAACGTGGCCCAGGGTGACATCAATAAGGCACATACGTTTTAAAAAATTATGGTTGGGTCATTCGTAGTTTGAACCCACGACCTCTATCCAACAAGACTAATGTTTTACTGTTAGACCATGGGCACGAACTTGTCAAAAGGGTGGAGAAAAACCTTTAAATATTTTAAATTATGCATGGCGGGAATATTTGGGGGGCCAGCCCCTCCCTTACCATATGACCACGCCCAGTGAACCAGGAGCCAACACATAACCGGGCACAAAATCCGATGAACCCATCCACGTGGCCACATGCAGAAGTTAAGGGCAGTTTAACTGGAGTTTAGTTGGCAGAATTTTTGGCGGAGCGCCAAATTTGGTGGTCCCGCCATAATTGGCAGAGCTCCACTAAAGTTAGCTGAAGTCCTTTTAGGGGAAACTGACAATTTTCATTAAATGGCCATAACTTTGGCTAGGAAAGACGGTTTTGGACGAATTTTTTATTTTATTTTGGGTATTTTGGACGTTCTGAAGCCATTGGCACAGGTCTTTTTAGCCATCAGAGGTCATTTGCATAGGTGTTGGAGCTGTGAAAGTTCTAGGAGCCACTAGGGCCCAGTATTGAGAGAACTGTTTCAAGTTGAAGGTATCCATTGGAGGTGAACCAATAGTCAATCCTGAAGGATTCATGTGTTATGAATCCGATTTTACAGTCTATTTCACATGTAGAGACTTCTATTCAGCTGTAATTTCATTTTGAGCATTTAATTAAAACAAGGACTGACCCATTTCAGGGCCTTGGACCCAACAGATGTAGCCCAGGAGGGGTGAACTGCTTCATCAACTTCTTTGCATCCGTGGTTGATTTATTTTGTAGAAACAAATTCGTTTTGATGTGTTAAACAGTAAAAGGAAATGATTCTGCTATGCTTGAATGGATCATGAACAGCTGAAAATTTCATTTGTTTCTTTACTACAAGACATGGGAATCTTTTAAACAAGTTTACTACTGAATTGAATACCTTGCAAACCTTTTTCAAGTAGTTTCAAATTCAGATCAAGTTGTTATTAGAGCTATGTTGTTGTTTCCTTGTATCAAAAGTAGTCAAATAAGCTATAGACAGAGCCTAAAACGAGCCAGGAAGCCTTCAAAATGCTCTTGTTATACAATTGCAAAGTAGATAAATGCTCTTTCAGTCAATCTCTAGTGTAGTTGTCTTTTGATTGTTTTTGTACAAATATCTTCTAACTATCTTGCAAGTATTGATGCTTACCAGGTTGAAACTTAAAAGAGGGGAAGGCCAGTTGACTAGAGAACGAGAGAATCCTCAGTCAAGGAGGAAGGCCAGAGAACCATCACCTTCACCTTCAATTTCACCCTCAAGAGTCTCAGCAAAAGCTTCAAGAATGTCTGAACTTGAAGGAGAAATTCCTCAAGACACAGATCCAAGAGAAGAAGAAAGAGTCTTCAGAAAGGCTTTCTTGGACCTCACTGAAATGGTGAGGGTATTGTACCAAGAAAGAAATGAGAAATTGGCTGGAGAAGGGGCCAAACATCCATTTGAAGGAGAGGGTTCTTCAGGAGTTAAGAAGGATGATGATCATTCCAAGAAAGGACATGGAGGTAATGGTGATCCACCACCC